>BSBK01000503.1:92500-270000 GCA_027943335.1 Chamaecyparis obtusa | reverse complement strand
AATATTTCACATACCATGACATAAGAAATTCCACATGCTTGTGGTAGTTTCCTACCCTACTCATTTATATCATAGAAGGATTCAATGATGTTCTCACACTAAGGTGAAAATATATATTTTACAACTCCTCTTAATTTACACACACTTAATTGCATCTTTATTTCTTTAGAGGTGGATCATAGTGCAACAAGGTTCTGGTAATTTAATTTTTTGAGCCAACTTCTCAAGGCACAAGGAACTACCCAAACATAAAATTTCTTATAAGATATATTACATTCTTCTATTAATAATCACATTACCAAGGCTCCGTCACTTGTGCACAACATAGAACTGTCTAGTTATTTATGCTAGATTAAGTGTATACTATCCCTGTAGTTGTATTTTAGTCTCTAAAATCATCATTGATTGTCCATAGTTTCCTTACAATTCATATTAATTACTTTTAATACACTAACAAACAAGGTCATTGATGCTTAGCTAACACTACCTTGACCTTTGTATTAACTTGGAAGTGGATCTCGATGAGGGTCTCCATATTTAATTACCAAAATGACTCTATTTGCACATGCATTTTACTATCATATTATAGTCATAGGCAATGAGATTGGTTGGTAATTTGACATTATATTCTTAAAAATCCTCTCTAAGTTGTATTCATGAAATTTGAAGGAATTCCTAGTTAGTTGAATTTTCCATTACTTGTATTAGTCTTACCTTTCCTATTTCAAAGGTGGGGTTCCTCATGAGTTGGTTGATCATTTTGTCCAAGTAATGACTTACATTTTTACTTCTTCACAAAAATCACCGGTGCACCCCAAGGTGATACACTAGGTCAGATATGCCCTTTCTCCAAGAGCTCTTCTAACTGAATCTTGAGCTCATTGAGCTCATGTGTGGTCATCCTATAAGGTTCTCTAAATACGGGCTTAGCTCCTAGCACAAGGTCTATATGGAAATCAACTACCCTAGGTGGAGGCATACCAAGTAGCTCGGTAGGAAATACATCCGTAAACTCCTAAAGCATAGGATAATCCTCGAGTGAAGGATCCCCCTCTGAATCCTCCTTTCTATCACTAATGGTGATGGAAAATAACTAACATCCCTTCTGCACACACCGCCCAAGTTGCATAGCGGAGATCATGCAAAGGGATACGGGTCTTTGTATCCCCAAATATCACCATAGAAGTATCGTGATCAACAACGCACTCAACCCTCTTCCGATGACAATCCATCTTGGCGTTGTGTTCATATAGCCAATCCATGCCAAGGACTACATCATAAGAATCTAGAGGGGTAATTCAGAGATCGGTCATCATGATTAAGTCACCAATCTGAATCTGACAATAGTGAACTAAGGAAGTAACAGACACCCTAGGTCCTGAGGCTAACTCGACCTCCCAATCGACATCCTATCTAACTGCCACTAGGTGGAAGCTTTCTCCCATAGGAGATGAACCACAAATCATTCCTTTAGATTACTCTAGTAAGGGCACAATCCAAAGCATCATTGTAAACTATGTAACTAGGCCTCTGCTACTGACCCGTCAGTGGACCCCAAAAACAAGGGTGGCTAGAATCGTATTAACTCTCAGATCTCATCTCTAACATCTCTAGGTGGTCTCTCTCTATCTTTGATCCCATGCTCAGGTGGTACCTCAAGTTGATGAACTAACTCACCCTCATGATCACCATGGCCCTCAACAAGCCTGGGTGGAGGGCTCCTATTCCTCTCTCTGTTAACTGCTCTACCACCTGCTGGGATATCTCCTTCCCTTTTAGAAATCTGTTGTTCTGGCTAAGGAACTATTGGTGGTAACCTCTGCTGAATTACCCCAATCAAATTTTGAAGGATTTCCATAATATCCTAGTTGGGGTTCCGAGGTGGTGGTTGTGGTGGTGGCTCACCTCCCTGTCTTGCACTAACACGTGCAGCTCTACGACCTCTACCTCATCGGTCGGCTCGTGTGACGGCAGGCATCCTAAACAATAGTTTAAGTTAGGAGAGTTGAAATGTAATGGGTCTAAAGATTCCAATGTTGAAACCTACGCTATGATACCAAGTGTCATGCCCAAAATTTAACCAACCAAAAATGCAACATTTTTTTTTAAAAGTGAAATGTTAAGGAATGACGTTCAAAGGTTAAGTGTAAGTTGACAACATTTAAATTGGCCACAATCTAGGATCAATTTTTGGAGAGCATTAAGCTAATGAGTTACAATATGACAATGTGGGTCTAGCGGGTTAAAGTTCATAACTATTGTCATAAGAGTCGGAGTTCCAATAGAAAAATCTTAGTGTGTATAGTTTCACCTTAGAACTTCCGTTTAATGTATTCAAAAACACCTAGGGCATTAGATATTCAATTTATCCCAATTAGGCTATATCCACAATTAACATGTCTACCTAGATAATAGCTCCCAAATAAGGCTTGACCAACTAATAAGAAATTTATCCTTCAATGATGGTTCCTAAGTTAACTACATTATCAATTAAATCTTAATTATAATTCGACAATAAACCTAATAATGTTAACTAGAACCAAATGTTATTTCGACATTAGAAAGATATCCATTATAATAACCATTACTGATTCGTACTAATAACCTATTAATACATTAGTTCATTTAACAGATCGATAAGCATTATATCATAACCTATTAACCGACAAAGAACCGACTAATCTATAAATAATCTTATTTAACTAAGTATCACTAGAATAGAACAACTATCAAAGGTCAATTTGTTTTAATAGTATCTAAATCTAGACAATAATCCTCTATTAATATTAAATCTTCCAACTAATAGTTAATTACAATAGAACTTTATTAATAATGGAATTAAAATTAATACATGAACTAAACAAATTATTAAATCAAAAGGAAATCCTATAAGTCTACAATTCTACCTACAGATCTAATTATTCATACAATTCTTCTAGTCTAACCCAATTAATCTAAGCCTATCCTACCTAACCCATCCCATCATGGCCCACTTTCCAAGTGGGTACGTGATGGGAATTCCAATATAAAAAAATAGCAAATATAACTCCAAATAAATCCTAACAAATGATATTTTTCAAGCTATACGTGGGTTTATAGGGCAAGAGGTTTGGGTCCCACCACAAGACTTCCCCCTTTCTTATGCAGCAAAACCAAAGCAAGTGGAGGCATGCCAAAGTCATCAAGTAATTTCATGTCAAATCAAAAGACATGTGAAGGCAGGGATTCACGCAAGGAGAAGATATGTGGTGACTTGGGATTGGGTCCACCAATCCCATTTACCCATTACCAATGCAAGGATTTCAAAATACATGAGGGGGTAAAAGAACAAGTTAAAAGACATTATAATTAGGAGGGCCCACCTTACTTAATGTTAACTTAGCCCAACTACCATGAGATTTTAGCAAGGAAGGAAGGTGGAAGTCAACTTGTCAATCAACATTTAATATAAAATGACAGCAAAAGGTGTGTAAGGGAATAGAAAGGCATTGAATACCATGTCAGACTACAAGGAAGCTCATGCAAGAAAAGGTCAAGGAGAATGTCAAGACATGAAAATATTTTATGTCAGGTCAAGAGTAATGAAGGAGGGTAATTTCACATGGGGAGTGGAGATGACATGCTGTGGGTCCCACCTCCCACTAATTCTTGAAGTTTCTACATATGATATTTTCATTATGGGAGACAAAATTTAGTCATGATTATGGGGCCCACTAGCAAATCAACAAAAAGGTAAACTAAGTTTTTTTGAATTAATTTTATCAAGTCATGTTTATAATATATATATTGAGTTGGGGTTAGTTAATAATGAGAATTATTTTAGGGGTTAGTTTGCTAACTTTTAATTAGGAAGAGCATTTTGGGAATGAAATATTTTCTGTGGTAAAGGGAATTATTTCTCTTTCCATACAAATTTGAGAGAGTATTTTTTCTCTAAAAATCTGAAAAGTGTCATTTGTATGGTTTTGCCATTGCTCTATCATTTTGATATTTTTTTTGTTATAGGAGAGCTATTTGAATGCATTTATCAACTCAATTAGTGCATTACACTAAAGAGGATTATGGATTGAATATTAGTTTTATGTGTTCTTTACATTGGTATTTTCAGGTATCTAATTATTCATTGATATCATACTTCATTTTAAAGAAAATTAGAGGTTGCAATGCTGTTTTCAAACTAAAGTGTTGTTTTTATTGATCTTGGAGTTTGTTTAAGAAAAATATTAATTGTAATGAATATTAAAATTACAATCAACTACATTAAGAGATTACTAACTTTTCATTTCAATGAAAATTTACTTTTTATAAAACTAATACATTGTTTTTTTCTTTTTTTGTCAACTTGGATATCATTTTACAAATGAAAGATTCACTTCACCATTCCAATGAATAGAATACAATATGCATGAAAGTAATGATTCTTCATTTACATTATTAACAAGGGAATACAATTTGGTAACAATACATGAGTAAGAGTATCAAAGAGAATGAACAAGCTTTTCTCATTTACACTTCAATATACACCTTCATGATGACCCAAAGAAGAGAAGGGAAATATTTTACAAACCACAAGCATGCTTCTCTTAACAAGGAGAGATTTTGTAATTACAAAATTACATCAATGCCTCAACATAGATTGTTTTCACACAACCCTAACAATATTGAGAAACTTTCCAAAAGCTTTGCCAACAAGGATCTTGGCCTCACTACTTGCAAATGAAAGTGGATAACCATGGGATGCTCACCTCCCAACCTAAGTCTCAATGAGACCACCCCTAAGCTTGGAGAACCAAAGCTAAATGGGTATACATTACAAATGCTCACAAAACAATATGCAAAACAACAAATAACTCCCATCCAAAGTTTTACAAATTAGTTTTCCAAAATCATTGAGAAGGGTGAAGGTGGGCTTTTCCAAGTAGGAGAATGCCAACATATTACATTTTCAAAAAAGTATTTCCATGCCTCTCAAGGCTACATGAATTCATATTTCATACACAACTTTCCTCATGGGCATCCTCAAGATGCAAGAATACAAGATGGCTTCATGGATCCCATACTCCATGAATTTTTCCCTCTTCTCCTAGAGAAGAGACTCTCATTACATTGGAGAGCCCAAATAACCCCTTCACCCAAGGCCACTTCTTCCCTTTCCCAAAATGGTGAGTAATGCCTAACTCCCATGAAACAACATTCCCAAAACAAGAAAACAAGAGGTCAAGCAAAATCCAAATGCAATCCATTTCCAACACAACAATGGAGAGACTTACAAGAACATACATGCAAGCTCTCATATAATTTCTTTAACACAACAAACAACCAAATGAGATGCAATAACATTCTTTCATGACAAGAAAGATAAACAAGTCTACAATACAAATTGCATAACAATCTTGTTCATGAGATTCAAGCAAGAAATTTCCTTCATGATAGAATCGCCAACCTTGAATCCAAAGCAAAATGAAAGATTGAAGTTAAGTTGAGCTCCTTATCCTTCTCCTTTCTTCTTTTTGCAAACTTATTTGTCTCTAAAATTAGAGAGTGGGTGAACACCCACTAAGTCTCTCCCATCCCACTAAAAAGGCCTATAAAATGTACTCACCAACTAGCATTAATTGAGACATGACATCAAGTCCTTGGTCTTCCATATTGTCTCCCTTCTTAATTGTGGATTTGGCAAAGAGTGTGGGGCAAGTTAGAATGCATGTGGCCACTTCCATTTTCGCCACTTTTGAAAAGTAGGCTTTTTGGATGCCCATCATGAGGTTCTTGGCTTTCCCATATGCAAAAACTAACCCCAACCCAAGTTACCTACTTAAGGTTAGCTAATTTAGGCTAAAACTACACTCTGGGATCACTTTTGACCCTTCTAAAGTACCCCTAAAGTCTAAATCCGAGTTCCCAACTTGATGTGCTCCCTGCATGACATCTACAAGCAAGTGAGACTTAATACAATATTATATATGGGGTCAGGAGGTTCTTCACAAACCCTAATTGACATGTCATCTTCCACATATTCAATACAAGTGTCAAGTGACACCAACAAATTACACATCACATCCACTATGACATGTCCTAATTGGCAACATGAAGTTAAACTAATAACACACATGCAATTCACATTATAACGGTTTCAGATTATAATGAGGTTTTCAATCCCATGTCGGATTAAACCTTGGCTTACTCAATTCACATATGTTTAGCTTTGATTCTCCAAATAATTTCATGGTTCTTTTTCCTGCACACTAAACTCAAGCATCAGTAGTCCAAGGTAATAAAATCACAAGAAATATACATTTTCAATTCATAATTAACAACATAAATCAATGTGTAGAATTTAATTCTAATTGTAATTTTTCATTCAATAATATTTAAACATAGTAATTCCATAATCATCATGACATATCGTCCATGATATAATCAAATCTAACCACAATTTAATCTTCTCATTATTTCACATATCTAAACATGCATAATCAAAATCAATCACATGTTCTAGGTCTAATCCATATTAGAATGTAATCCATATAATCATCTTCATAAAAAATAATATCTTGAGTTTCTGTTAGGATAATCAAAAGTGCATCAATGTATCAAAATATAAAGTGTCAAAGTGTGAACGAATCATTAATGCTATGATAGGTTAGGGTGAGGCCTCACAGCTTTCACTTGTTCGGTTAAGTGAAGATTCTTTTCAGATAAGTCATAGACTATACTTTTAGATCCATCAGAAATACTTCCATAACTAGATCCAATGTCATCAAATAGATCCTCAATCGCTTTTTCATGGTAACCAATCTCATTTTGTAAAATAGCTAGGTTCTTTCTTTCAACCATAAGTTTCTTAAGTCCATTCTTCCCTTGCTTATACTACTCAACAAACATCTGCATTTGAATCTTCTAGTTTTCTATTATCTTATCTAACGTATACCTCTCTGTGACTAGATCTTTACCCGTCAGTGGTTAAACTATCCAATAAGAGAACTGAGCTCTGATACCAATTGTTGGATTGGAGAGATAGGGTACTAAGAGGGGAGGGGTGAATCAGTGCCCACAAAAACTTTAGCTCATAAACCTTTCAGATCTATAACTGTAAACAGTAGTAACCTTGCATAATAAATTGTATCAAATGCATGTATCATTCATTCATTCAACTTGTAAAAAGTAAATAACATGAAATCAACAATATAACAGTCCCATAACACAATTATTTTGGTAACGCAGAAACCCTTGTTAGAAGGTAAAAACTATGGTGGGGATGACACCCACAAATTCTTCACTACTACAAATAGAAAAGGTTTTCCTGTTACGGCTACAAGTTTTGATCACTTCTGGTGATCTTACCCTGTTAGGAGTAACATATTAGATCATCTAGATCTACCTAGTGATAGGATTTTAGCAACACTACTTGAGTGTGCACTCAGTTAAGAGATTTACGAAAAGATTGTCAAGTCTACTCTGTTAGGAGATTTTACCAAAACTCTATTACAATGATTAGAAAGCAATAGGTAACTATCTGCTAATGACAAATCAACTTGTCTGATACAGATCAATAAAGTACTGAATATATATCACCTTATAATGTGAAAATCTCTACTCTGAACTGCTCGGTTAGCCTGCTTTGATTTTTCTCAATCTGATTTTTGTTGAATATTGTTCTACTCTGTCAACTGATAATCTTGAAGGTTGTCTAATGCTTCAAGTGCTTCTTCACTCATACATCAGTTCACATAAAAAATGATGTAAAATATAGATATATATAGCATACTTCTTTATGCCACTTATAAAAAATTAGGTTTCAACAACTTAGAGAAAACCCTAAGAGCTATGGTGTACAAAAATAACCTAGATCAAACAATTACATAAGATCTTCATCGCATTTAATGAATATCTCAACAATAAATTATCCTCGATCTTTGTAAAACATTTTATGATTATGTTGTAACCGTTTGCATAGATAGATGTGCCATTTCTGATTCCTATGCCATTTTCTATGATCCTCGGTAAACATTGTAAATACTACTCGGGAATTACACTGATGCTTGGTGTTTACTACTGCTTGGTATCGGTGTCTAATGCTCGGTAAAACTATCTGGTGCTCCGTATGAAGACTTAACTAACTATCTTGTATTGCTTATAGTTACCTACTGGATTCATAAAAGTAGACTACCGATGTCTTTGACTTCCTTTGATACTAATGGCAATCATTAATGCTCAATAGAGATAACAGGCCTATTTTTAAGCACTAGTACATTTGAGGCCAAATTCCAATGGCCATGTGTCAGATTTGCAACACCTATTTTTTGGAACTTCAACACGTGTCCATCAATGGTTTTGTGCTGGAAATGTCGATAGAAGTGATAACTGTTGGTATTCCTACATCATTACCTATCGAAATTGGCTACATGAATAGCAATTTTACTATGTGACCCATCTATCGAAAAATATTTTTTACAAAATATTGTTGGTCAAAAAGGTGATGGATATGTAGTAAATGCCAACAAGATAATCCATCAGAGGTATAGTCATCCTGTCACACAGATCTGTCAAATTGGGGTTCCTTCTCATAGTTTCTTGGTCAGATATCTGATGATCTTTAATAAACCACTGACAGAAAAATCCGTCAGAGGTATAGCCATCTCGTCACAGAGATTTGTTGGATTGGGGTTCCTTCTGATAGTTTGACTGTCAGATATTTGAAAGTCTTTAATAAACTACCGATAGGAAAAACCATCAAATGCATAGCATGTCTATCGGAAAAGCTTTACTACCTGTCAAAAAAATGACAGATGGGCATAGTAAAAATAACAAAGCTCAAGAGACCATCATAGTTAGTCCCTGTCTTTCTTCCATATACTGACAAAAAATTTTACATTTCATTAGCTCATCAAATGAGGGGATTTAAAATAATTTAATAGAATATTTTCATGATAATGTATATTATTTAAGTCGACGTTGCACAAATTTATTGACTCTGCACACTTGTATACTACAAGCACAACCATAAAGAATCATCTCCTCCCATGGCCTACATTACTCAAGCCATGGGAGGGGATTCTTCTTTATGGATGTGCTCGATTTATATAAGTGCACGAAGTAGATAAATTTGTTCACCATCAAAGTAAAATAATATATGTTATACATGAAAATATCATCCATTAAATTATTTCAAATCATCACATTTGATGAGATAACAAAATGTAAAATGTTTTGTCATTATATGGACCAAGGATGGATACCAACTATGATGGTCTCTTGAGCTCTGCTATCTTTAGTCTTAGCTACTGAGTAAGGGCTACAATAATTATACCTATCAATCATTGAGAATAATCACCACCTTGCCTTTATGTACACTATATAGTATCCAATATAAGAGAAGGCATTAAATATGAATGGATAAAAGAAATGAAAGATATAATAAAATTATCTTGTTTACCTTCTCATAATTGATCCCAACCTCGCAAAAGTAATTTTATACAATCACTAGCACATTTCATGCATGGATGACAAACAGTATCCAAAGTTTCTAGATTCTAAGAAGAGGTATGAGTGGAGGCCAAAAAAGGGATATTTGTGAAGGTTTTATAGATGTAGTACTGAATCATCATCTCTGCACTGGTACTCAATCTCAAAACCCTCTCTAGAAAATCTCCACAAAAATCCCTTCTGGCCTCCACTGCATATACATCTTCTCAATATCTAAAAACTCTCCATCATTGTTCCCCATCATTTTTCACCATCTTCATGGACTAAGACCTTAAATTATTGAGTTTTCTTTGTTTCAAGAATAGTTTAACATTCTCTACTTAATAGGGCCAACCACATGAAGGTGGAATCTCATATGGCCCCTCCTAGGAGCCTCTTATGACACATTATGACATTTTAAGACCTCTAAGATGTGTATTCTGAGGGGTTGTAAAGGGTCGTAAAGGGTCATAAGGGGTCCTAGGACACAACAAATGAGAAATATAAATGTAGGCATCATGGTCACAAGTTTTTGGAGAGAACATAATTGAGTGGCATATCCAGACAATGCAAAGAAATCACTACTCCTCTGGAACTGAAGGAGTAGTAGTTGCTTTGCATCATCTGGGTATATAGCTCAATTATGTTGTCTCCAAAAAATTGTGACCATGATGCCTACATTTATCTTTCTCATCTATTGTGATATTTACATTTATGTTTCTCAGCTATCGTGTTTATGTGGATGTTTTTTATGTGTTTGGGAAGACATATTTCTAGCTTGGGCTTGGATCCTATGACAATTAGCTTCATAACAATGAAGTAGATGAAATATGATCAATTAGCTTCCCAAGAAAAATCCCATAAATGAACTATGCATACCGAAATTCATGTGGTCTCTATGTGTACCCAAAGGATATATTTAAGCCTTACCCTTGTTGTTTCAAATATATCCTTCGAGTACATGCAAAGGGCATAGGAATTAGGGTACACATAATTCATTTACGAGATTTTTCTTGGAAGCTAATTGCTTAGCTCTTATCTTCTTCATTTATTATCAAGATAATTGTCGAAGGATCCAAGCCCAGGCTAGAAATATGTCTTTCCATTCTTTTTAAGCCATATTCCTTATTCTTGTCAAACTTCCTTGGTACGGTAGGTGTGCTCTCTACAATACTCTTCTTCAATCTATGTTCAACGATAAGAATCTTCTTCTTCTTCCTAATTGAATTGAAAGATTCCTTTTCATCATGATCCAACTCCACTTCCCCCATCTCATCATCCTCATCACCCTCAACTACCATCCTAATCCCTTCTTCCCTCTCTAGTTCTTCGAACCTCTACAAGATATCTAGATTAATAAGTCTACAACATTGTGTCCATCCATGATCTCAGGAATATCATCTTCTTTCCACTCTTCATTTTCCAAAATATACATCTTCTTCAAGCTTATAGAGTAGTCTCTAGTGGTTGCAAATCAATCTTATTACAAACTACAATAAGAGACTTATTGGAAAACATGGGTTTTATGCCGTAAAACAAAGCTTCCTGTTACACAATACTATAACCATAGGAACCTAAAACATCAAGGAAAAACAAAACAACCACCTTCAAATGAGCCAAGTTAATAATATTGAGCATCTCTATGGTATTCTTGTCCTCCAAGGGGTGGTCCAAAATACCAAGGGTATCAATAGGCTAAATAGATTCAGACTGTCACATAGGCCTAATGGCTCTTCCTTGTAGCCCACAACATAAAGCACGGTGCTAAAATCAAAGTACATGTCCATATTGTAGAAATTGAAAAGAAAGAACAAGAAAACAAAGAAAATAAATAGAAAAGAAAATATTGCAATTAAATAATCACCAACAATGATACACATAATACCTCTGTATGCAACCCATATTTAACATTTCAAATGCAAGAATGAAAGAAAACATGAAACTAAACCCATAGTTCATAGGCCCACAAAGGGACATTTATCATAGTCATAGAAATATGATTATTTCTAAATGGAATACACCAAGGAGTGCCATCAGAAATATTGACCATTTATAATCATGAACAGTGAATAATCAAGTAGTTTGTTTTTTTATCAGCATGTGTAGTCTCTGTGTATATGAAAAATGAATGAAATATCAAGATGAAATAAAAGAGTGAACAAAAATTCAAATTCAAGTGCTAATTTATCAAGAGAAACAAACATTAGGATGAAATAAAAATCATTAAGACTATAGAAAAATAATTAGGACTATAGAAAATTCATTAAGACTAGAAAATCAAGTTCTAGAAAAATCATTATGACTAGAAAATCAAGTTTTAGAAATGGATGGTTCTGATGCTTTTCCATTAGAACAATTGAGCATTCATCATTTGGTAGTTCTTGATGTATTCCATTGAATTTTTTCAGCTGTCATGTTTATGTGCATGTTCTTTATGTGTTTGTCTTCTCTCCCTTGCAAGGGATACACCGATAGGTAATTGATTTGAGAGCATAATGTTTTGACAATATTTTTTCAGGATAGGCATAATCATCACGCCAACCTTAATTAGAAACATTTGTGATATATGTCAAGTACTTATAATCAGTATGCCCAACAGATAGAGACTTAGTAGTAAAAGCATGTCCTTTGGTTTACTAGTTTAATTTGGTTTAAGAATGGTTTTTTTCATGCTTGAATGTACCATTGAATGAAGCTTGGCTATATTAACTACAATCTTAAGACTCATGCCTCTTCAAATTATCTTGTTTCCTTCAAACCTCTAAACATGTGTACTATGAGATTTCTTGCAACAAATGGACTTGTGATGATTTTCACAATAGTACATGTGTTGGAGGAAAGCTCACAGTACTGCTTAGGCAAATATAAATGTTCATCACCTATGCATATAAGAGTTGATCATAGAAGGTATATGTACAGGTGAAAAACATGCATATTTAACCAAGCAATACTAGGAGCTAGACCCAACAACAAATAGATTTGTGGTGATTTTCACAATAGTACATGTGTTGCTGGGTAAGCTCCCAATAGTGCTCAAGAAAATCTACATGTTCATCACCTGTGCATATGAAGTGCCTCTAATGGCAGATAGAGTCACTAAATTTTACATACTCATTTTTTTCTGGGTTGATATTGTTAGACATGATCTTTCTTGAATGGGATGACTCGTTACTTGTATATTGACTAGAATGTTGGTGGAAGAAGGATGATTTGTTTGCAACCTACAGATACAGACACTGAACAACTATTTTTTCAACTCTAATTTTCTCAACACAAAGGGATATTTATCATAGCCATAGAAACATGATTATTTTAAAATGGAATACACCAAGGAGTACCATCAAAAATATTGACCATTTACAATCATGAATAGCTAACCTAAATCAAATAGCTTATTTTTTTATTAGCATGTGTAGTCTCTGTGTATATGAAAAATGAACAAAATATCAAGCTGAAATAAAATAGTGAACAAAAATTCATATACAAGGCCTAAATTATCAAGAGTAACAAAAATTAGGATGAAAGAAAAATATTTAAGACTATAGAAAAATCATTAGGACTATAGAAAAATCATTAAGACTAGAAAATCAAGTTCTAGAAAAATCATTAGGACTATAGAAAAATCATTAAGACTAGAAAATCAAGTTCTAGAAAAATCATTACGACTATAGAAACATTATTTAGAGTAGAAAATCAAGTTCTAGAAATGGACAGTTGTGATGCTTTTCCATTACAACAATTGAGAATTCATCATTTGGTACTTCTTGGCATATTCCATTTAAGTTTTTCAGCTGTCGTGTTTATGTGCATGTTCTTTATGTGTTTGGCTTCTATCCCTCACAAGGGATACACCAATAGGTAATTGATTTGAAAGCATAATGATTTGACAATATTTTTTTAGGATAGGAGTAATCATCCTGCCATCCTTAATTAGAAACATTTATGATATATGTTCTTGATCAAGTTCTTAAAGATTCAAACATGAAATAAAAAGAAGATTCAATGAGGACATGTTCCTTGTAGTGAGGACAATAAAGAAAGGTTTTATGAGTATTCAAATTTCTCAAAGATTGATTTTGAATTAGAAATTGGTGAAGAACATGAAGTGGTGTGTGGTGAAACTAAAGATGAGGAAAATCTAAATTGAGTGGTGTGTGGTGAATCTAAAGATGGAAGGAAAGAAAAGTCCCAAGTTTTGAATTTGGATAGTAGAGGCTCCTTTCCTCATTCTCACAAGTCTGTAGATTTGTCACATGGATTAATTAGTAAAGAAGAGGCATCTATCATTGGCATTCAAGATATAAAGGTTGGGCCTAACAATTGCACAAAAATAGGACATGGTGCAAGGATGGGACATGTGTTAGGAATAGTAACAAGAGATAACTAAGAGGGGGGGTGAATCAGTTATCTACAAGTTTGAATTCTTTATGCAATTAAGTATACTTAAACATAAAGCATAAACAAAATGAAAGAACACTTGAACACAACACCAATATTTTGGTTATAGGAAAACCTAAATAGGTAAAAACCATGGTGGGAATTGACACCCACTAATAATCTGTACTAGTGTATTATGATCCTTGTTAGAAGATCCTTAACCCTATTAGGAGTTATCTTTAAAATAAATTTAGTACACTGACTTGGTCAAGGGTCGGACCCTATTAGGATTTTTTTACAACTAGCCCTGTTAGGGGTAAGCATGCACTGTCCAAGAGAACACTACTCAAAGGGGTGAAGGCTACAACCTTCTAAATAATAGATACACACTATATCTAGATCTTTGTAAACTGTGCTTTGAACTGCTGTCTAGATCAGTTCCAATGTATAGCATTAAATCTTTACTTGGTCACATAGACCTTCTGCTGATGGCTCAACACTTTGCATGCTCAGCTATGCTCTTCACAATCAACTCTGAACCATGCCTTAGCAATCACAAATGACTGTCTATAAATATCTTTCCTCCAAATGATATAATCCAGTCAACCTATTAGAACCACCTTGAAATCATATTAGATAAACCATAATGCATTCCAAAAATAATTGTGTCAGCTCTACTAAGCACACAACACAATCTGGGACTTGTCCAATATTAATAAATGTAGAGGCACACTACACACTATTGGCTCTACCAAATTAACTGAAGATTTCTCCTCAAGCTAAATTACATCATGTGCTCTTATCCAAACATTATTATATCTTCTACATTCATAAATCCAAGGGTGCATACCAAAATGATAGGTGCAACTCCTGAATCAATATAATCTCTGTCAGCTCTTCTGAATAAACATAAGAAACTGCAACTGGTGAATGGAGACTTCATAACTTCCCTTTTACTACATATTAGAATCTGTATCTATGAATGTAACATCACTAGTATGTCTTCATCACATATCTAAAGGTGCAAGGCTCCATGATAATTGTATGGACAAGGACTCCCAAAACACTTCTTGTAACTTTGTCTTGAACACTGCTGACACAAGCTACTACATAACTGTCTGTACTAACAATTAACTTATGTGTCCATGATATCATGCTAATAACATGTTCATGCTACTTATACTCAAAGCTTATTTCATAAGTATTCTACACATGCTACTTACCATATCTTGTCATCAATGACAAACATATAGTCAGTATTAGCCTACTGACAAATCTCCAACAATCTCCCCCTTTGGCATTGATGGAAACATATGGAATGAAAAATACCACCAATCCAAATAAGACAATTATTTTATAACATTATCCATTTCCTCATCAAAACTCCCCAAGGATGGATCCTCCATCAATTTCTAAAACTCTTCCTTTCTTCATATTTATTACTGAATATGCTCCCCCTTACTATATGTCATCCTTTTTATGTTCTTGTTTCTTTTCTTGTTTTTCATAACTTTATACTACTCCCCCTTTGACATCAATGGAAAAGAGGGCCAACTCATTTAAGCTCTGCTACTACTCCTGAGGTAGATTAGTCAACCATTCATCCATCTATGAGGACTGATGCTCTTTCCACTTTCTCTAGGCAGAATCAAGGAAGGGAATTACCCCCAGCTTCTCCCTGAGATACTCAAAAGTATCCTTTGGTAAAGGCTTTTTGAATATATCTTCTAGTTCTTCTTTTATCCTTACATAATCCAATTTGACTTCTTTCTCTGCTACTTTCTCTCTAAGGAAGTGATACTTAATCTCTATGTGTTTTTTCTTTGCATGCATCACCAGATTCTTTGACATGTTGATAGTGCTAGTATTATCACAATGAATAGAAATGGAATAATCAATCTGAATTCAAAAATCCTTTATCATCTACTTGATCCAAAAAATTGTGGAACAATTCAAGGCTGCTGCAAAATACTCTACTTCTACTGTTGACTGAGAAATGCAATTCTTCTTCTTGCTTGTCCAAGTGACAAGTCTATCACCAAGAAACACTACTCCTCCTGATGTACTCTTTATGCCATCAACACACCCTAACCAATCTTCATATGTATATACATGAAGCTCAACATTCTCTTAGTTAAGATACCATAGACCACAATCTATAGTGTGTTGCAAATATCTGAATATTCTCTTTACTACCATGAGGTGACTTTGTTTAGGCTCTGCTACAAATCTTCCAACTATACCAACTACATTAGAAATATCAAGTCTAGTTTGAGTAAGATATATGAGTTTACCAATCATAGACTTGTATAATGTTGTATCTACTACTAGAGAATTATCTTCTTTTGTAAGCTTGCATCCTATTATCATAGGTGTACCTACTAGCTTGCAATCAACCATCTTGAATGTCTTCAAGATCTCTTTAAATTATTTAGTCTAATTTATGAATATGCCTTTGTCTATTTTTTGCACATTCAATCCCAAAAAGTATTTGATAGGTTCAATCATGCTCATCTCAAACTCACTCTACATCTCCTTAGCAAATTCTGCACTAAGTTTTTCATTACCCCCAAAGATAATATCATCAAAAAATATACCTACAAGTAGTAGACCTTCAAATGTCTCTCTTATGGATAGATTACAATCTGCTACTCCTTTCTTGAATCTAATTTTTGTTAGATATCCATCAAGTCTCTCATACCATGCTCTAGGGGCTTTCTTAAGTCCATAGAGGGCTTTCTTTAATCTGCATACCATATCATATTTTTCTGATAAGGTGAATCCTTCTAGTTGCTCAATGTATACTTATTCCTTTATCTCTCCATTCAATAATGTTGACTTAACATCCATCTGATATATTTTGAAGTTTTTGAATGTTTCATAAGCTAGAAAACAACTTAATCACTTCTAATCTACTCATTGGTGCAAATGTGTCTGAATAGTCAATACCTTCTCTTTGCACATATCCTTTACATACTAACCTTTCTTTATTTATTACTACTATACCATCTTCATTCATCTTGTTTTTGAATATCCACTTTGTTCCAATTACATTCTTATCACTAGGTCTTGGGACCAGTTCCCAAGTATCATTCTTGATAATCTAATCTAGTTCTTCTTTCATAGCATCATGACAATCTAAATCATTACATGCATCTTCAAAACTTAAAGGTTCAATCTGAGATAGTAAACATACCACCTCATTGCTTGCTGAATTCTTTTCTTTTGATCGTGTTGTGACTTTTCCACTCTGATCTCCAATAATGTCATCCTTAGAATGATATCTAGACATAAATTTTGGAACTTTAGGTGATATTGTCTCATCTGCCTTATGCGTTTCTTCTTCACTTATTTTAGGATCATTGAACAATACATCAATATTGTCAAACATCTCTTCAACAACTATGTCACTAGTGAAAGGTCTGGGTTCTTCTTTAATCATCGGTGAATAATCATGATATCTTTCTTGAACCATAAACTTTTCATGTATCTTAATATGGGTACTTTCAATTATCTTCTTCAATCTCAAATTAAAACATCTATAAGATTTTCTTTCAATAAAGTAACCAAGGAAAATACCTTCATCACTTCTTGCATCAAACTTACCTATTGCTTCATCCTCTTGATGTAGCACTTGTTTCCAAAGATTCAAAATTATTTTACTATGGGAAAATTACCAAACCATAGCTCATATGTACTCTTGTGTGAGCCAGGCCTCAATTGAATTACGTTGATGGTATAGACTATTGTATTGATTTCATCTCTCCAATTGGTGTGTGCAAATTTTCCTTCAATCATGATGGTGCGCATTGTATCAAGGATGATCATATTCCTTTTTTTGTAATCCCATTCTGCTGAGGGGTTCTAGGTGCACTCAACTATCTTTTTATGTCATGTTCTTTGTAGTACTCATAGAATTTGTTAGAGGTGAATTCCCCTCCTCTATCTGACCTTAGACATTTTATCTTTAGTCTAGATTCATTCTCAACCTTAGCTTTGAATATTTTGAACTTCTCAAATGCTTCTGAATTATCTTTCAAGAACACAAACCACATAATTCTAGAATAATCATCTAAAAACAAAATGAAATACCTTTCACCATAGTATGATCTTGTTTGAGTTGGTCCACATAGGTCTGTATGAATTAGATCCAACTTGTTCTTTGTTGAATTATTTTTTCTCCTGAATGAATTCCTCACATGCTTTCCCATTACACATTCCTTGCAGATAGTATCAATTGGCTTTGCTATGCTAGGTAGGTCTCTAACTACCTTCACATTACTTATCTTTACTATTTTATCAAAATTGATATGACATAGTCTTTTATGCCATAGCCAATTGTCATCAACTTTAGCAACAAAAAAACTTGCCTTTGAATAAAGTTGAAAAAGATTACATTTAGTCTTTGAACCTGATACAATCATAACACCATCCTTGTTGTTAATGATGCATTTTTTGTCTTTGAAGTCCAGTGGATAACCTTTTTAAAGTAACTTCCCAACACTAAGAAGGTTATGTTTCAAACCATCTACATAGAGACCATTGTCAATGTTGTTATTTCCATCCAATGTGATAGCTCCTCTTACAATGATAGGTTTAGGAGTATTATCTCCAAATCTAACCATGCCACCATTGTATTTATCTAGATGAAAAAACCTAACTTTATCATCTATCATGTGATGTGAATGACCACTATCTATGATCCAATCTGTCCTTATGTCTTCTTGTGAAATAAATGCTAACTTTTCTTCCTTTTTCTCATCTTCATGATCCATTTCATTATTCATTTTCTCTATAATAGAAATGAATCCAATTTCATCTTCAATTGAATCATCATCTGATACTCCATCTCCAGTAGTAACATTCCTTTGAATAGTTAGGCTTGTAGTAATTTTTGAACTTTTTAGCTCTTGTAGGACACTAGATGCAAAGTGACCAATCTTATTACATGAAAAGCACTTAAATGGAAATTGACCTTCATATTTCCCTTTTCCTTTCTTTTCTCTTTTAACAATCATAGCAATGAAATCATCTAGTGTGTTCTCATCATCATCATCATCATCATCATCATCAAAATTAGCAGAAGTGTTTGCATATTTCTTACCATGGACTAATGCTTTGAAGGCTGTCTCACTTTTAGGTTCCGTCTTCAATCTTGAAATCTCAAAAGCTAAAATTTTTCTGATCAAGGTCTCTCTTTTGAAATTTGATGTAAGCTTCATGGTCTCATCAAGGATGTTGATCTTGTTTTCATACCCTTTTGTAAGATTAGTCATTAACTTATCCATAATGTCTTCTTCTGAGATCTCTCCACCATTGTTCCTGATTCTTGCAACCGCTTCATTAATCCTTTGGTTGTAAGATCTGATGTTTTCTTCAGGTAGCATCTCTAATGCATTGTATCTTTTCTTCCATGTTTTTTTGTGTGCATCCTTTTCTTATTTATCTCCTTCAAACATGTCTTCTAGGTGCTTCCATATCTTATGGGTTGTGTCTACTTTCTTTATCTCTGAAAAATCACTATCAGATAGGGTGCTAATAATGGCTTCTTTTGCTATTGCATTGTAATGGAAAAAATCCTTCTGCTTGCTAGTAGCATCATCTTTTGCAAGATCTTCTAGAGAGGGGATCTTAACTTCTTTGATAGCCACTTCAAAATCAATGCATTGCAAATGTGTCATCATCTTGTTCTTCCAATCAAGATAATTATCTCCATCAAACTTAGGACTATTTTTCTAAAGAATGCCATCTGATCAACCTCAAGCTATTAAACTTTCTCTCTGAGGCATTTGGCTCCGATACCAATTGTTAGGAATAGTCACAAGAGATAACTGAAAGAGGGGGAGGGGTGAATAAGTTATCTACAAGTTTCAATTCTTTATCCAATTAAGTATACTTAAACATAAAGCATAAACAAAATGAAAGAACACTTGAACACAAAACCAATATATTGGTTATGGGGAAACCCAAATAGGTAAAAACACCAGTGGGAATTGACACCCACTAATAATATTCACTAGTGTATTATGATCTTTGTTAGAAGATCCTTAACCCTATTAGGAGTTGTCTTTACAATGCATTTAGTACAATGACCTAGTCAAGGGTCAGACCCTGTTAGGAGTCTTTTACAATTAACCCTGTTAGGGGTGAGGATGCACTATCTAAGAGCACACTACTCAAATGGGTGAAGGCTACAACCTTCTAAATAACATATACATGCTATATCTTGATCTTGGTGAACTGCGCTTTGACCCACTTTCTAGATCAGTTCCAATGTATAGCATAAAATCTTTACTTGGTCACATAGACCTTCTGCTAATGGCTCAACACTTTGCACTCTCTGCTTTCCTCTTCACAATCAACTTTGAACCATGTCTTAGCAATCACAAATGAATGCCTATAAATATCTTTCCTCCAAATGATATAATCAAGTCAGCCTATTAGAACCACCTTGAAATCATATTAGAGAAACCATAAAATATTTCAAAAATAATTTTGTCGGCTCTACTAAGCATGTAACACAATCTGGAACATGTCCAATATTAATAAATGTAGATGTACGCTACACACTGTCAGCTCAGCCAAATTAACTAAAGCTTTCTCATCAAGATGAATTACATCATGCACTCTTAACCAAGCATTATTAGCTCTTCTCCAATCACAAATCCAAGGGAACATACCAAAATTAGAGGCGCAACTCCTAAATCAATATAATCTCTATCGGCTCTTCTGAGTAAACATAGGAAACTACAATTGGTGAATGGTGACATTGTAACTTCCCTTTTACTGCATATCAGACTCTACATCCATGAATGTAACATCACTAGTATTTCTACATCACATATCCAAAGGTGCAAGGCTCCATGATAACTGTATGAACAATGACTCACAGAACATTTTTTGTAACTCTATCAGGAACACTATTGACACAAGCTGCTACATATTGTTTGTACTAAAAATTAACCTCTATGTCCATGATATCATGCTGATAACATGTTCATGCTACTTATACTCAAATCTTATTGCATAAGTCTTCTACGCATGCTACTTACCATATGTTGTCATCAGTGACAAAGATACAGTCAGTACTGGCCTACTAGAAAACCTCCAACAACATGATGGGAATGATAAACCTCATCATAATTAATAAAAGAACTCTTGCCAACATTAGGGTACCCATAGATCAAAATATTCTTGGTATTTGGATCAATAGATGGCAACCTTTCCATATGCTTCCTAACCTATTTGAGGTAAGCCAACTCGGTCCAATTCTCTTAACAATGGTACACATCTGTCCAAGTGCAAAAACCTTCAAAGATTTGTAGCAGTAAAGAGAATCCCCCATATTTTATCATCCTAACATAGTATTTGGCCACTTTGGCAATGAGAACCTCAAAATAGAGAAAAGAAACTTCATAAAACCAGTCTATGTCATTGTTTGTGAGGGTACAGTCATGATAAGTGCTTCTCAAACCTCTCTAAACATGTAAGATTATCTGTAAATACCTTATTGATCTCTTCTAAACATTAACCAAATCAAACCTACATTTCAATCCACACACAACAACCCAAAATGAAGGGTTTTGTATCCTTTAATGAATCTTAGTCACTGGTAATGCATGGACAGTAAAACCAGTAGTCTCCAAAGCATTCAATAAGTGAATATGAATGTTTCAAAACTTTCCTCCCAACTTCCCCAACCACTCCTAATCAGTTAGAGGGATTAGTTGAGCGTTTAGACACTAAAAATTCTCATGCAACTCTCAAAATTTCACATACAAAATAAAATGAAATCCATTTATGAATTAAATCTAGTATGCCAAAGGACTAGTCCCAATAATTCTTAAACATACTTTATCTGATATGATGAATTGTTAATAAAGGTCTAATATACAATGGTCTAATCTACATTTAATCTACCAATTAAAAATTTATTAAGCATATTATTACTATGCTTAATCTTCCATTTAAATGCATTTAACACAAAAAACAAATTTACAAAACTGAACCAATGGCATGTTTACAACACAGGTGTAATATAACTCCCAACAATTCTTAAACATACTTTATCTGATATGATGAAATCTTAAACAATTAAGGTTGGAGTAGACATAGTTATCATACACTTTTTTGTGTGGTACAAGGAAGATTTAGCTAGGTCAAATCTTCCTTCCTACTCGCAATCTACAAAATTAGACCTTTATTAACAATTCATCATATGAGATGAAGTATGTTTAAGAATTGTTGTGACTGGTCCTTTGACGTGTATTAAACATAATAGAATTTTCAGCATCCTATTATCATTCTATTTCTTTGTTGTATACATGTCATTGGTTCAATTTTAATCCACTCGTGTCGTGCCCTAGCCCATGCTTTATATTCTTTATTTGATGTTATTGGTGCTTGTGCTCAAGGATGATTCACTATTTTCAAATGTTGACTGTGGTTATCAAATGAAAAAAAATTGAAATTGTCAATCACATAGCATTTCATTGTTGTATGAGTGGGTTGTGCAAGAACAGTTAACATTAAATAAGGAGAAAAATCCTCAACACATCTTAGAAACCATTGAATTCAATAATAAATGAAACCTAACACCAACACTATTCCTTCCATTCACTTCTACCAAGAATAAATCATTTAATCCATTCAACATTACATATATTCATTAGACAGTTAAATTTCCTGACTTTGTACAAGAACAGTCATGACCAAAATGAGCAAAAGTACTTTCACCCTTGCACAAGCTATTCCAAACTTCAAGTAAAATAAGAAATATGCTATATCAAATCATTCATATTCATAGTAACCATTCAAAGGATCATTTTGTCAATGAGCCCTTTGACTGTACCCCTACGACAAAGAAAGGAAACCTCAAAATAGAGAAAGGAAACTTAGTAAAACCAGTGTATGCCATTGTTTGTAAGGGTAGAGTCATGATAAGTGCCTCTCAAACCTCTCCAAACATGTAAGATTGTCTTTAAATACTTTATTGATCTCTTCTAAACATTAATAAAATCAAACCTATTGATGAAGGGTGCTCCCCTTAATACCACAAACACATAACAGAAATAGAGAAACAACAACAATATGCAAGAACAGAAAATTGGCTTCTTATTATCTCCACAAATGTGGAATTACAAACTTTCAGAATTACAATATGCAAAGCCACATGGGCATTCCCTTACAATATTCTGTAGGACAAAGCCTCAAACTATTACCCAGATCTACTACCCAGAACTATTCTGAACTGCCTAAGACAATAATACAGCCTTCCTTATATAGGCAATTTTCCACCGCCTGGGAAGGTTCCAGAATTTTTAGCCAATAAGGCCGACCAAACTTAGAATTATTTTATTTTACATTTTATTACATCATAGTCGGCTCAAGATAACCTTTGAAACCCGAACAGAAATTTTGAAGAAAATTATTTTCCGCCATTTCGGGTGGCCCAACTTCCGAAGACCATAAGTCATCACCAGTTGACCCGATCAGCTATTATAACCCCATTTCAGAAATGCCACGAAGCGCTCTACAGGCTTGACTGGCGCATGCACCTGTCACGCAAATTTTTGACCTCATCCGGGGCCTCTAAAGCCTTCAAAACTGAGTTCAAAGTTTCTGTACCCTGCTGCCAATACCAAAAATCTTCAATATCTTCTAATATACACTTGATCTAGCCATGAAACTTTACTGGCAGACTTATATGACCAAAATCAACCCCCAAGAAAGAAATCAGATCATTCTGAGCACATACAAAAATTACCAAAAATAGTAACTTTCCATAATTAGCAGCTCTGCACAAAATAGCCCTTATTGAATACAAAAATAGAAATATTTTTGGGTGATGCAAGATTCCTCTTACACCCAAGATGCTCCTACATCAGACACCCGGGGTAATTTGATAAGTGACTCTGTCACGACTTAGGTGTGCAGAGGAAAACCAAGACGGCTAACCTCCTCCTTTGTCAGCCATGATGAATCTTCAACAGGTCATCCTTTCCACTTGACCAGATATTCTTCATATGTCATGTTCCTTGTGCTTCTGCCAACATGACTATCCAGTATATCTTCGATCTCCTTAGTGTCTGAACTAGTTGCTGGAATACTCCACTGTGCTGCTGCAACCTCATCTTCAACACCTCCTTCATGATACTCTGTCAAATCTGAAGTGTTAAACACTGGTGAAATATTCAGCTCACTAGGCAATTCTACCTCATATGCATTTCCTGAATCATGCTTCTTTAGTATCTTACATGGCCCAAACTTCTTCATTTTCAGCTTGTTATATGTACCAACTGGAAACCGCTCCTTCCGCAAATGAACCATGACTTCATCACTGACCTGAAATTCCTTATACCTCATTTTCTCATCTGCCTTAGCCTTATACTGTGCATTCATCTTGGTAATATGCTTCCTCACCTCCCCATGGATGTTCTTCAAGTGTTCTGCAAAATCCTCAGCTTCAGCACTACTTATTTCTCCTTTATCTATCTTTCTCAATTCAGATGCATTTCTTGGACTACTTCCATATACAATCTAGAATGGTGATTTACCAGTGCTCCTATTGACAGAATTATTGTATGCAAATTCTGCCTGTGGTAAAATCAAATCCCATCCTGTTGGCTTATCTCCAACCAAACATCTTAGCAAATTTCCCAAACTCCTATTCACCACCTCTGTCTGTCCATCAGTTTGTGGATGATGTGATGAACTGAACTTCAAATCTATCTTCAACTTCTTCCACAATGTACGCCAAAAATACCCAACAAACTTAGTGTCCCGATCTGAAACTATGGTCTTTGGCAAACCATGAAGTCTCACTACTTCTCTGAAAAACAATTCTGCTACATGAACAGCATCATTAGTCTTCTTGCAGGGAATGAAATGTGCCATCTTTGAAAATCTGTCAACCACCACAAAAATTGAATCATGTCCCCGCTGAGTCCTCGGTAAACCAAGAACAAAGTCCATGCTGATATCCTCCCAAGGCTTCTCTGGTACAGGTAATGGCTGATACAATCTTGTATTCTGCTTCACTCCTTTCGCCATCTGACATACTCTGTAACTCTGTACAAACTTCGTCACATCTTGCTACAACTATGGCCAATAATAATTCTCACTAACCAAACCAAAGGTTTTATCACGACCAAAATGTCCAGCCAATCCTCCACTATGCTTCTCCTTGATGAGATTCTCCCTCATAGAACTTCGTGGAATGCACAACTGACTCCCTCTGAATAGCATATCATCCTGGATGATGAAATCCAACCATTTTGTCCTGTCTAGAGTAACAGGTTCTGCACAAGCTTTCCAAGCTTCACCAAAATCAGGATCCTCTGGATACAAATTCTTGAGTTCCTTGAACCCAACCACTTCAATCTGCATTTCTGTCAGCAATAGTTGCCTTCTGCTAAGAGCATCTGCAACCCTATTAGACTTTCCACTCCTGTGTTTCAAAACAAATGTATAACTCTGCAAAAACTCAACCCATTTCAAATGCCTCTGATTCAACTTTCCTTGACTATTCAAATATTGCAAAGCTTGATGATCAGTATACAAAACAAACTCCGTAGGAAGAAGATAATGTCTCCACTTCTTTAATGCCTGAACTATAGCATAAAATTCTTGATCATAAACAGAATATTTGCTCTTGGCATCATTTAACTTCTCACTGAAATAAGCAACAGGTTTACCTTCTTGGCTCATAACAGCTCCTATTGCAGTACCACTAGCATCACAATCTACTTGAAACACCTTATTAAAATCTAGAAGTGCTAAAATAGGTTGTTCTGTAACTTTTTGTTTCAACAATTGAAAACTCTTTTCTGCTCCATTAGTCCACTTAAACTCTTTTCTATCCCCTCTCATTGTTTCAGTCAAGGGTCCACAAATACTGCTAAAGTTTCTGATAAACTTTCTGTAAAAGCTAGCTAGACCATGAAAAGATCTTACCTCAGTAACATTCCTTGGAGTAGGCCATTCAAGAATAGCCTGTACCTTCTCTGGGTCCATTTTCAGACCTTCTGCTGAAACTACAAATCCCAAATACACTAACTCTTTCTTCACAAAACTGCACTTCTTCAAATTAATCAACAATTTCTCTTCTCTCAACTTCTCAAATACCATACGAATATGCATCATATGCTCCTCCAATGTCTTACTAAAGATCAAAATATCATCTAGGTAAACAATGACAAACTTACCCAGAAATTCTTTCAGAACCTCGTTCATGAGCCGCATGAAAGTGCTCGGTGCATTGGTTAGCCCAAAAGGTATGACTAACCACTCATATAGTCCTTCCTTTGTCTTGAAGGTAGTCTTCCATTCATCTCCTTCTCTGATCCGAATCTGGTGATATCCACTCTTCAGATCTATCTTTGAAAAATACACAGCTCCACTCAAACAGTCCATAATATCATCCATTCGTGGCAATGGAAACCTGTACTTGATTGTGATCTTGTTTATTGCCCTAGAATCTGTACACATCCTCCATTCTCCATTCTTCTTTGGTGCTAATACCGCTGGTACAGCACAGGGACTCAGACTCTCACGGATCAATCCTTTCTGTAACAGTTCATGTACTTGTCTGTTCAACTCCTCACTTTCTGCAGGTGTCATTCTATGTGCTGCCTTATTCGGCAAACTCGCTCCTGGGATCAAGTCCATCTGATGACTGATCTTCCTGACTGGTGGTAATCCATCAGGCACGTTATTGGATACAATATCCTGAAACTCATTCAACAAATCTGCAACTTCTACAGGAACATCTTCTACTTCCTCTTTACCAGCTTTTGGAATTAAAGCAAAACATACATGCTCATGCCTCATACCATCTAGGAATTTCCTTCCATCAACAAATGTTATTCTTGCATTACCACATACCTTTTCTTCGGTCTCCTTCAATGGCTTTAGCTTATGTCGCACTCCATCCTTTGTCAGGGAATAGGTATTCGCACAACCATCGTGTACAACACATCTGTCAAACTGCCATGGTCTACCGAATAACATATGACATGCATCCATAGAGATGATATCACATAGTACCTCATCTTGGTACCCGCCGATCTTGAACTTTACCAGGCACTGTTCACTGACCATGACCTTGTGGTCATCCTGCACCCAGGCAATCCGATATGGATGTGGGTGTTTCTGTCTCTTGAGCTTCAACTTTGTCACCATCTCTTCTGACACCAGATTGTCAGTTCTTCCACTATCGATAATCACATCACAACATTTACCCTCGCACTTGCATCTAGTGCGAAACAGGCTCCTCCTTTGTTCAGGTTCATTCTCACCACTCAGCAAGACTCTTCTGTTAATTAGCATTTCTCCTCTTTCAGCATCTTCAGAATTTGATGATCTAGCATCTTCATCGACATGTGCAACTCTGACCTGGCCTTCATTTCTCCTGTCTGTTCTGCCTTGGCGCTGAGGACATTCAAATGCCCTATGACCTTCTTCTCCATAGTGAAAACATGTTCCACGGAAGCCACCTCTTCCAGATCCTTGTCCTCTTCCTCTTCCTCTCTGATCTCTATTATTCTGATCTTGGAAGCGATTGGAATTATTTCCTCGCTGATTTTGACTGCTACTGGCCTCATCCTTCTTTTTCGGATCTTCATTTCGGCCACCATATGACCGTCCACCAGATCTTCCACCGCGACCTCTTCCGTTTTGTCTGCTCTCAAACTTCTTGTTCATCTTTTCCTCTACTTTTAGGGCAAACTGGTATGCCTCTTCAATACTGTTCATTCGAACCAGATTCAGCTCCTCCTGAATGCTTGGCCTTAACCCATTAAGGTATCGGTCAGCTTTCTCCTTATCAGCTTCTGCATGGCCTGTTCTAATGAGAAGTCGGTAGAACTCCTCTGTATACTCCTGAACAGATCTTCCTGCTTGCTTCAAACTCTGCATTTTCTTCAGTAGGTCAAGCTCATAGTCAACAAGAATGAACTGTCGCTTCAATTTATCCACCATCCGATCCCATCTTTTGATTTTATCTTTCCCTCTTCTATTTCGCTCTAATTGAATTTCTTTCCACCAGATCTTCGCATGACCTTTCAATCTGGCTTTCGCAAATTTGACCCTATCAGGATCCTCAACATCTTCGTTCTCAAAATATTCCTCACATTCATTGATCCAGTCGATCAATTCCTCTGGGTTAAGATTTCCAGAAAATGTAGGAACCTCAATCTTAGGTCTTTTCCCAATCTTGGAAATCGCCCGAAAAAGTCTTTCTTCCTCCTGGTTCACAATTTCAGCTTCTCCTTCTTGATATTCTTCTTCGGCTTCATCCTCGCTTTCATCTCTGACATTAAGATTCATTCCTCTGCGAATCTCTTCTTACAATGCTCGCACTTGTCTTTGCAGCTCTCTAACCTCAGGTGTTACAACACCAGCTCTTCCGCCACGTTCCCTTCGTGGAGGCATTTTCGCGATGCGCGCTGAAACCCTAGCCACGGTCCTGGTGCAAACTGCCTCACAGTCGGCGATCGGTTTACACACTCAAGAAATCCTGCTCTGATACCACTTGATGAAGGGTGCTCCCCTTAATACCACAAACACAACAGAAATAGAGAAACAACAACAATATGCAAGAACAGAAAATTGGCTTCTTATTATCTCCACAAATGTGGAATTACAAACTTTCAGAATTACAATATGCAAAGCCACATGGGCATTCCCTTACAATATTCTGTAGGACAAAGCCTCAAACTATTACCCAGATCTACTACCCAGAACTATTCTGAACTGCCAAGACAATAATACAGCCTTCCTTATATAGGCAATTTTCCACCGCCTGGGAAGGTTCCAGAATTTTTAGCCAATAAGGCCGACCAAACTTAGAATTATTTTATTTTACATTTTATTACATCATAGTCGGCTCAAGATAACCTTTGAAACCCGAACAGAAATTTTGAAGAAAATTATTTTCCGCCATTTCGGGTGGCCCAACTTCTGAAGACCATAAGTCATCACCAGTTGACCCGATCGGCTATTATAACCCCATTTCGAAAATGCCACGAAGCGCTCTACAGGCTTGACTGGCGCATGCGCCTGTCGAGCAAATTTTTGACCTCATCCGGGGCCTCTAAAGCCTTCAAAACTGAGTTCAAAGTTTCTGTACCCTACTGCCAATACCGAAAATCTTCAATATCTTCTAATATACACTTGATCTAGCCATGAAACTTTACTGGCAGACTTATATGACCAAAATCAACCCCCAAAAAAGAAATCAGATCATTCTGAGCACATACAAAAATTACCAAAAATAGTAACTTTCCATAAATAGCAGCTCTGCACAAAATAGCCCTTATTGAATACAAAAATAGAAATATTTTTGGGTGATGCAAGATTGCTCTTACACCCAGGATGCTCCTGCATCACTTATATTTGAATTCACAGACAATAACCCAAAATGAAGGGTTTTGTATCCTCTAATGAATCTCAGTCACTGGTAATGCATGGACAGTAAAGCCAATAGTCTCCAAAGCATTCAATAAGTGAATATGAATGTTTGAAAATTTTCCTCTCAACTTCCCCAACCACTCCTAATCGGTTAGAGGGATTAGTTGAGTGTTTAGACACTAAAATTTCTCATGCAACTCCCAAAATTTCACATACAAAATAAAATTAAATCCATTTACGAATTAAATCCAGTATGCTAAAGGACTAGTCCCAACAATTCTTAAACATACTTTATTTGAAATGATGAATTGTTAATAAAGGTCTAATATACAATGGTCGTGCTAGTAATATCAACGAATGTGAATCCAAACATTTCAAAATAGTGAATCGATATCCTTGAGCACAAGCATTTTATTTGATCATGAATGCTCACTGAAATGACCACATTATGGCATCACCATTGTATATTAGACCTTTATTAACATTTCATCATATCAGATAAAGTATGTTTAAGAATTGTTGTGACTAGTCCTCTGGCATACTGGATTTAATTCATAAATGGATTTAATTTTATTTTGTATGTGAAATTTTGGGAGTTGCATGAGAATTTTTAGTGTCTAAACACTCAACTAATCCCTCTAACCGATTAGGATTGGTTGGAATTGTTGAGATGATAAAGCACAGGCTAGGGCATGACACCAGTAGAATGTGGTCATTTTAGTGAGCATTCATGATCGAATAAAAAGAAATGCATTTGAAATTTATGGTCGAATATGATGCCAGAGGCTTGCAAGATGTTTCCCATAAAAGATACCAATCAAAGATGAAGAAATCACATACCTTCTCTCGCGCCCAACTTTCACAAAGGAAGATTTGATAGCCAAATCTTCCTTGTACCACACGAAGAACATGGCATTGGTTTAGTTTAGCATGTTATTATCATATCAAGTAAAGTATGTTTAATAAGAGTTGGTAAGGATAGGAATAGTGGAGATTCTAGAAATATCATAGAGGAAATAGAGCATAATACAACAGACTCGATTGTGAACACATTTACTCCACAAACTTAATTTAAAAAAGGAATGGATATATTAGTAATATAAGTGAGTATGGAAGAGAGGGATGAAAGACTAGAGAATGGGGACGATTCATCTGCTTTAGCTAGAAAGATCAAGAAGATGGAGTAGGAGGACCATAATTTTAAGGGTGACACTGTGGTAGAAGTATTTAAAGATATTTACATGTCCCCTATCCATGAAATCAAGACAATAGGTGATGAAGACCATTTTGAGGATGAGGGGGGTCTTAATCAAGGATCACCTTCAAGAACACTTCATTTCCTTCAGAATTAGCCCACAAATAAACATTTCTAAATTTGGACATGTCCAAAGGTGCTTTGGATCAGACCAGATTCTATCATTTTTAGTTCTCCATTGATCTCTAGTACTGAAAATAATAAATCAATGAATCTACTTAATCTTCCTTTTGTGCCTAATAGACTTATTACAATATATTGGATCTAGAGACTGATGCCTAGCTATACAACATGCTTAATTGTTGTAACTTCAAGACTGAAGATGATGCATGCCTAATAAGAAAAATTAAAAAACTACTCTCATTCAGCTGGTCCATTAAACTACACTCATGACTTGAAACCTAATTATGGGCTTTATCATAGTGTTTCAAAGAGGGAAGAAAGTTGAAAAGCCTCAGCATGGCTCATTTTTTCTTACAACAATAGGGCATGTAGCATTCTGTGAGTACTAAGCAGTAATCACTCACACTTCCCATGATTGTGATGCATATTATCAATCATGCACAAGTCCATATCAAAAAAGTTATGACCTTTACATAGACCTTTAATGAAACCCGCAATAATATCAAACATGCACTTACTCTTATTTGGAATTCAAGCATTCAGCCCAGACAGAAAGATAGAGCAGATTTGTTTTGCAAAAAATAAAATAAAAAATTATATGATTAAAGGATTACAATGCCTCACAAATAACAACAATTCTTGTTGTTTACAACTTAATGTTACATCTGTAAGTGTTACAGCTACTTCCGTTCTTCCCTTTAGTTTTCTTTTTATACTTCTTTCAAATAAAAAAATAAAATTTTCAATATCATATGTTGTTTATCTAATAGAATGTGCAATATTTTCAAAAATATATTTCCCATCTTTGAATAATAAGATATTAGATTGTTAATATGATAAGATGATAAGACAAACTAATTATATCATACCCTCTTTTGTATATCACAAGGACACTATTACTAATTTAATCTGCTCATTAAGAGACTAATAATTCATTGTCAAAGATTATTTCCCATTAAAATAAATTACACCAATTTTGACCAATAACCTATCATATAAAACTCATCATCATACTACATATCATAATTCAAAGCAATATTTAAATTTATTGTATGTTAGTTTGACTTAGATGCTATGACAAAGCCTTCATTTATAAAAAATGTCTTTGTTCCAACTAATAAAATTCTTTGTTCCATCTAATAAAATATTTTATAGTCTTGCATAAAAAATCTTGTCAGATTAGATAAACAAAATTGTAAAAGAGCCTAAATCCTTCTATAAAATGATCCATATGAATAGTTCAAAAGAGAGTTGCAAAACAACCATGAAACAGTCTACATTCATTTCCTTCATGAAAAATAAAGTAGAACAATTCAAAAAAGAGTTGCATAACAACCATGAAACAGTCTACATTCATTTCCTTGAGATAATGATCAAATGCTTTCATACTTTGGATATGTGACTATGTTGAAAACTCTAATTTTAACACATGTTGAAAGAAACATTGACAAAGGTTACAAAGTCTAGTTTTATAGTCACGAATAGCATTTTCAGTATATATTTTTGCAACTACACTTCTAGCTTCAACATCTAAAATAAATCCCTTCAAACAGTGTTTCAAAGATTATAAAGATAGGTTTATTTGGCTTTATAAAACCTCCTAATATATTTTGTCTGAATACATGACCTGGCATGTCTATTCTTTCACATTTGCCATACAAATTCATAGAACTCGATGACAGAACATCATAAAATCTTGATGGAGTAGCAGATAGATTTCATTGATCAAGGAGCCCTAGATCAAAAGAGCATGGGAAAAATCTCAATGGCATGGATAGACCTTTTTTGACTTTGAACATAAATAGGTAAACTTCTGGCCTTATTTTCAGCTCCCTGCTATCTATATCTATACAAATTTTATGGCCCTGTGTTTTCTTAATTACCCAGATATAATCCCCCCCAACACAAATTACTCCAGGAAACAAATTTATGGGCAATACAACTGCTTCATATAAAGATCTCTAGTTTCTATCATGCTCATCAAACTCATAAAAAATCAAAGCGTTTATATATGTTGGGAGTTGGTGTGGCTCAACTTTACAAACCATTATCATTTTGTTCTTGTACATAACAACTCCCAAGCTTTGGTGTAGTATCTGATATTAGGTTGTATAGATGCTACTCAGGAAAGATGCAACTTATTATTTTGTATACAATTATGAATGTTTAATTCTGTATTATTAGCATGAAGGGCCTTGCAGGCCTTAAGGGGAGCATTGCTAAAATGACACCAAAATCCCATTTTCCCCCTGAATTAGTGTTTGGAGCTATGAAATCTCAAATAAAGATATATTTAGACATTTTATGACTTAAGTAGTCATCACATGGATCTACATTGTCAGATCTATGGTTATAGAAGATTTGTAGATCTTCTAGACTGAAACAACTTTATGGAGTTGCATAGATTTTTGTGTTTTGTATAGTATAACTTGTGACACTTAGATGATTTTGTCACCATTGCAATCAGAGAGTAGTTGTAAGAAGAGTATTGGAGCTAAAGGAGTGAAGTGATTGAAGTGCTGTGAGAAAAGATCTTTATAAATTTAGAAGGTGAACCCTAGTTCTACAATATTGCGGTGAAGGTGTTTGTGAAACCCTAGTTTAATCTCACACAGTTTAATTTCTAGAAGTGTGTTAAGAATGGAAGCACCCTATGTGTTTTATATTAAGGATATAACAAGGTATAATTTCAAAAGACACCCTCATAAGTCAAGTGAGGATGATCCTAAAGGCACATTCTCACATATGCTTCCTGGTGTACTTCATGTAGAATATATTAGGGCATACATACATTGTAGGTATGAGGAGATAGGTTTATGAGAAATTTACAAGGACTTGGAAGAAATGTATGATGATGATAGATAGTTGAAGCTTGAATATGCATTTTTGGATGATTTAGGGATCATAAAGTTTGTAGTATTTCATGAGTTTGAAGAAAATAAATGGATGGAGATTACACTAAGCCACTTCCATGACCAATTATTTTGGCTTGGAGGTAATCCTATTAAGATAACTAGTGAAATGATTCATCATATCACTATATATCCTAACAAGGGTTATAATCACCTAAAAATGGTCTAGCTAAACTAGATGCCCTAAATCTCAAATAAAATCATCAAATCAATCCCAAATGAAGCTAATTGTAATGCGAATGCTAATTGTAGGTCCCTATTTTTAATAAGATTCGATATAGTAGCATGTGAATCAGTATTTAACTCAGAGATACATTACATCATAATTTTCTATTACACAATGCTTACCAGCATTGTAATAATTCATTTCCTTTATATGGGTTCCAACTATTTGTGTTTATTCCAGCAACCTCCCATGTACTGATGAATGTCTTGTTTAATTTATATTATCCAATCTCCTCTCATGAACAAATTATTAAATAGTCATTTCTCAGATTCTCTCAAATTGATTCTTCCTCCATATATTATCCCTCGGTAGAATAAGATTGGTTTCCAATTTATATCTTGTGCGGTGAGAATGGGTGTAATTGGAGAGACACGTTTGTTCAACTTCATTCCTATTCATAACATAGCCAGATTAGTTTATACAAATGATATTGATTAGTTTACTACTTTATGTTATTAATTATTGTCATCATCGATGCTCAACAATATTAATCATTGTTAACACTCGATATTGAGCATTAATCCATACTTGTCTACTTCTTACCAAACCCCAGTTATTGATTATTACTATTAATATTAATCGGTAATGTTTTCTAAGTCCATTGATGTTCCTATTGTATTTCACCATGCATGATAAACATTGTATCTTTATATTGGTTTAGTCGATTGGTCATCAATAAATACTATTTCATTACTATTAGATAAATGATCAATATAGACTAATCATCCTTCCTCAATGTCATGACTTACTTGGATGAAGTTAATAATTAATTATTCTTCTCTGTTGATACACATATTTCATCTAAGTAAACTTTATTCTTCATGACAATGATAAGGATTATATTGTATTTTTTCTTCATGCTAGTAATCCTTTTATCATCTTGCTCTACAAATCCACTGTAATTCTATTTCTTTAAAGACTTCTCAACATTGAAACACTTAATATTCTATTATAATTTATTATTATTTACTTATTTATTTTTATAGTTTAATTTTATTTATTATTAAATCTTACTTCTGAGAAGGGACATGACAAAATCCATGAATGTTATGGGTAAGATGACCTTCATTCTTGGTCATGACTCCAATGAAACATTGGATATAGCTGATACGAAAGGGAGCAAGGGGATGTAGGGCAGACTAGGAGAATGAAGGATCACTCACTAATTGCATGATAACCCAGTTTTGAAGGGTCACTGGTTGAGGGGACAGTCAAGGTCCAGATGATTGGTCCATTGGAGGACCCTATTTATTTGTATTAATTTTTATTAAAATTGGATGCATGGATTTCTTGTGAATTATCAGCTGCTATGTATCTTGCAACTGCATCCGTAAATCTACATATACTTCTCTAGAGTTGTAAGCCACTTAGGGATCAAAAGAGAGAAAATAAATCAAAATCATTCTTTGTCCTATTTCCTTTTAACAAAGTCTGAACCATCAATGATACAATACATTTGATGCCCTAAGCTATTAATACAAATGGTGCCTAGCTAGAAGCTCATGGGCTATCCATTTGATAACCATAGTCAACATTTCAAAAAATTTGATAACTAATAACATCAAATAATGGAGTTAAAGCATGGGCTAGGGCATGACACCAGTATAATGTAGTCATTTCAATGAGCATCTTAGTAATATACAATGGTGTCATTAAACGTGCCAGTAATATCAACAAACTTGAATCCAAACATTCAAAATAGTGAATCGATATCCTTGAGCACAAGCACCAATAGCATCAAATAAAAGAGATAAAGCACTGGCTAAGGCACGACACTAGTAGAATGCAATCATTTTAGAGAGCATTCATGATCAAATAAAATGCAATGCATTTTAAATTTGCAGTCGAATATGATGCCAGATGGAGAATAGATGAAGAAATCACATACCTTCTCTCACATTGAGCTTTCGGTCATTTTCTCCAGATCCTTTTTTCTCCAATCAAAATAAAAATGATTTGGTATTTTCACCTTTTTTTTCACCTATACCCCAAAACTATCATAATTCTGATGGTCAATTTAAAACCCATCGGAATACCGACACCATCAAGGCCTATTATAAAAAAAAAACACCAAATTCATAATAAAAAATTACTAGTGAAGGATCGTGTCCTTAAGTGAAGAAAGGTATTGTACGGAAATAGTGAATAAACCTAACCTTGAAAATAATTTGTAAAAATGAAAATGGTGTCATAATCATAATTATTTTTGTGGGTCTTTAAGCCAAAATTTGAAAGAATGCCTAATTTTTACCTAGACATGGCTATAAGGAAAACTAGGCCTAATTCCTAGTTTATAGGAAACCGATTGGAAGGAGATTAGATGGAGGTTCTAAACTATCAAGATAGTCATCATTTGACATAAGGACATTTAAGTTCAATGTTACAAGTCATTGTGATCAAGTTGGCATAGGTAGGTAGAAATCCATATGTGACTTTCAATGAGCATTGACACAATTATTGATACTAAGAGACATGGTTGGAATGGTAGTGTTCTAAGTGAGTTTCCCTTGATAATTAGGGTTGGAAAATCCCTAATAAGGTATATTGATGAGGCCTATCAAGTGAGTTGGATAGACTCCTAATTGAAGATCCAAGACTAGTCATATAAAATTGGTATCTGAGCCTCAAGATTGGGCTTGTGAAGTTTGAATGATCTATTCAGTAGAATCAGTAGATTAAAGAAAGATGGTGACTAATACTGAGTTGGAAAATGTTGTTGAGGAATAGAGAGAGGATAATAGACTCCTTAAAGCACAATTAGAAAATATGGCAACCAAATTGGAAGTGCAACTCTGGAAAATTGCATTGAGTGAGTTGATAAAAGAAAGTGAAGAGAAGGGTAAATCAGTAGCAAAGGAAGATGTAGTGCCAGAATCTAACCCCGTGCTTCAAGAAGAACCATTTTTGAAAGCCTTGAAGGCAATGAGTGGTAAAACATTTGAAGGCATGCCTCTCTTTAGTAGAAAAATGGAACTAGAGGTTGTCATGGAATGGATAGAAGGGATTGAAAATAAATTTAAATGTGATAGTGTCATAAAGGCCCAAAAAGTAAGAGTAGCTAAAATAAGATTGAAGGGAAAAACTCTCAATTGGTGGGAATTTTTCCAAGATGAAATAATAAAGGAAGGAAAGAACCCTATAACTAGTTAGAAAGGTATGGTGGACAAGATAAGGGAGACTTATCTACCAGATGATTATGAGATGCAATTACACAAGAAAATGAAAAATCTAAGACAAAAGGATCTTGAGGTGAGTGTCTACATGGAAGAGTTCTGTAATATTTTCTTGAGGTCATATGTGATGAAGGAAGAAGAGAGTTTGAAGCTAGATAGGTACCTTAATGGATTGACATCTAACATCCAAGAATAAATTGGTCTCCTAAGTCCTAAGACTATACACCAATGATATCAGCTATCCCTAAAGGTGGAAGAGAAAATTAAAAAAAACATGACACCAATAGAAGGGGTAGAGGTAGAGGAAGAGATGGTAGTAATCAGAGAGGCCTTGGAGGAAGGAACTTGGAAGCAAGAACTCAAGGAGAGTCCAAGATCATAGAGAACCAAGGAGAGATAAGAAATAGTAGAGGGGGTTATAATAGAGGAAGAGGCCATAATAGTAACTCAAGGGGAAGATTTAATAGCCAAGGGATAGGATCTTATTTCTCATCCATGAAATGTTACAATTGTTAGGAATGGGAACACTGAGAGGGTGGGGGGGTAAATCAGTGTTCTATGTAATTATTTTTTGATACTTGAAACTTAACTCAATAACTTAATTGTTGAACTAAATATTAAAGCATGTAAAGTAATCAACACATAGCACCAGATAGGATTACGAGGAAACCTTGGCCAAAGGAGAACCTATGGTTGGAATTAATAACCACTAATAATTTTACTTGTGTATTATGAACATGTTAATGTTCCTTAACCCTATGAGGAGATGTCATTACAATGCTTAAGTACAATGACCTTGTCAAGGGTCAGAACCTATTAGAAGTCTTTTACAATTAACCCTGTTAGGGTTGATGACTCATTATCCAAGAGCTCACTGCTCAATAGATAAGGCTACAACCTCCTGGATATCAAATACACACTATATCTGCAAGGTAAACTGCTACTGTGACACTTCTTGTCTAATTAGTTCCTTTTATGCACTGATGCTTTAGCCACTTGTAAAGCTCTAACTCATTCTTACTACTCTTCACATAATTTTTCTCTACTTATTTTATCTTTGCTATCAATTTCATGCTCTAATTATAAAAATGCACATGTCTTATATATAGGTGCAACCAAAACTATTCACTAAGTCAGCTTATAACTATTTACATACAACACTTCCAAATGAATTGGATCAAGTGCGTTGACATATAATGAGATTTACATATTTAAAAAACAAATACAATAGGTGCATAGCCTTTACAAAATAATATTACAACCACTAATCAAAATACTTCTTGTCGGCTCCATACTATGTTCTGCTCTATTGCTCACTGACTGTGTCACTTCAACTCGCTATAATTTCTTCATACTAACTCTTCTGATCATGCATTCTTAGAGATAGCTCATGAACATATCCAAAAGCTTATCTTTAAGGGCACATACCAAAACTCTATCATACACATGTGCATTGATTCTCTGTTCATTTCAAGCTTCACTGACTATTCAGTCTTCCATAGTTAGCCAAATTTTGATCTTATGAGTAAGTGCGTTGACTCCAAAATGCTATATGAATTTGTTTCCATAATGAAAACACTAAATCTTAGACATATACATCATTATAGTCAAATTTCCAGCAATCTCCACCTTTTTCATTAATGGCAACAAAGGAATATGGCGAAGTTACTAACCTGTATCTTACAGAAACATTCTAACATATACTCTATCTTATATCTCCCTTCTACTATATACTCTACTCCCCTTTACATCATATACACTGGTCCATATTTATCTACTCCTCTATTACTCCATATTATTCTACTCCCCCTTTGACATGAATAACAAAGGTGCTAAAAAATGAATCTACAAGTACTTACACAGTGAGTATATCTCGGTATGCAATTTGAAGGTTTGAAATTTCTTGTTGCCAAAATGCCTTCAGTGCATCTACTGTTTGGATATGGGCGCATAGTGCATAAGTTAACTTCTCCATCTTCTCCAACTCTGAAGTTATACCTTGATCATATGTCACCATCGTGGCATCAATCTCCTTGATATTTTAATTCAACACATCTAAAGAGGGTGCAAGTGCATTCCTTAACTGAGTTTTCCTAGCCCTTATTTTGGCCATTTCTTTTTCTGCCTTCTCAATTTTGTCTAACTGACCTTGATAGACATTATTGCACATGCTTATATCTATGGAGGGATCTTCCACTGATTTCCTTAGTGCTTCCATCATTGATTTAGCTTCTTGAAACTTCTTTGAGAGGTTTGCAGTTAGTTTATCCTTATCCATACAATTGGCTATTATCCTTCTTCCTTTAGCTGCTAAGTCTTTCAGAAAAGCTTGAGAAAACTTTAAAGAACTAAGGTCAAGTGAAAATTTACCTATCAATTCATTCAACCTCTTCATAAGATATGTTTCTTCTGCTATCTTGGATGCTGATTCCTCAAGACTTGAGAAATTTGTTTTAAAAGATGTTATGATGGTGCTGACATCATCCACTGAATGTGCACTAAATAGTTTCTTGTCTTTAGGTAGTAAGCTATTCAGAATATTGAATGATTCAACAAAAAATGGATTCCTCATTACTTATTTCTCTTTTTCTTTCTCCATTGCGAACACACTAATCTTTATCAAGTCTTGTTCTCCCCATGAATTTATACTTGTGTCCGGGGTCAAACTTGACAACAATGACAATGATGGCTTGGGAGTGATGAGTGTACTTTCCATGGTTTCGGTCTTAACCTTCACTAGAATTCCAAAAGAGGGTTCTTCTATAGGTTCATCTTTCTTCTCTTCTTCTTCTTTCTCCTTTTCTTTTTCTTTCTCCTCTTCTTCTTCTTCTTCTTCTTCTTCTTCTTCTTCTTCTTCTTGTCCAATTATATCTTTAATTTGCACTTCTTGCTGCTTGGGAGAATTGTTGGTGCATATAATTTCTATTTCTTCAGTGCTCACAAATGCTTCCTTAATCATATGCAAGTCCTTATCTATCATTGCCTTGGATATTTCTTCATTATCTATCATAATTGTGTCCTCCTTGGCTTCAAGCATAGGTGAAGAATTATGTGGACCTATCATAGGTACATTTTGGATCCCAACTGCTTTTACTCTGTTAGAGGGAACTTGAGTTGTAGGCATAGATGATGGATGCATTTGTTGTTCCAAAACTACCTTCTCAAATGCTTTTTCAATTTCCTTTGCAATCAACTCATAGTCCTTATTCATGATCTACAAGGTTATTAGCTTGGTTCTAAGGTGAGGCTTCACTAGTTCCAACAATAGTATTTTCTCCTCAACTGAACATATTGGAAGGTTATCATCTAAAGTATTTTCCCTTATTATGAAGTCTTATTCTATTTCTTCTCTCTTCAATAAATCAAGTATATTCCATACTTGGTTAGGAACTACTATCTTAAGTTTCAAGACTGACTTCTTGAACTTAATCATATGTCTGATTTTCATGCTATGGATCTCATATTTGTCTATCTCATGATATTTATCATAAAACTTAGCAATTTGATCAATCCTTAATTCATCTACCACTCTTGTTCGTAATACTTCAAGAATTGGTCTGAATCCTACCTCAGGAGGTGCTTGAGATTTTTTTCCTTAGCTTCTTGTCGATATTGAAGATGGATGACTTTTGACAGTCTGCTTCTTCCTCTTATGTATATTTCTTGGCTTAGGAGATGGAGTGGACTCCACATCAATACTAGGTGTGAGCACATGAGTATTTTATTCCATCTTTATCTTCTTCTCCTTAGGGTCATTAGTCTTCTCTATTTTAGCTTCAGAAGAGGGTGCTCTCTCAAGTTGCATTGCAATCTTGGCTTCCATTTCCTTATCTAGGTCTTCTTGAGTGACACCATGTATTTTTAGTATCTCAGAGGTGATATTTGATGCTTTTCTTTTGGTAGATGCACTGTATAGAAGTGAATCTACTTGTCTTGTTTTCTCCTCATAGGTACCCCATCTTGGTTCATTAGGGTTCTTGGGCACAGATAATAGGACTTGTGCATAGGCTTCTAGAATGTTTTCCTCCACTTCATAACCAAATGGATGAATCCACTTAGTTCTTAGCTCTACAGCTTCCATGCAAGTAATATCTATCTCCACCATGAAACAAATGCTATCCTTGTACTTTTCCACTATGCTCTCAGGTATCCTATACCTTCTCTACATTTTTTATTCTAAATGTCTTGATCTCTAAGTCTATAAAATCCTTCAAGGTGCTATTAGCTGATGCCTTGAATGAGATTTGTGGCATTTTAGGTAGACTCTTATCAAGGTATAGATTAGAGACTTTACCAACTATATCAAAGTACATATAGATGATAAGTGAACCAAAATTGAACACGTTTCTCTTATCATGTTTGATAGCCCTGATATTATCCATAACTTGTGCATGCAAGATCTCACACAAGTTGAATTCTCCATTGTCCTTCACAATTCTGATGGTTGCTAAAATAGTGGTTGCAAAAACACTATTAACCCTATTTGCATGTTAAAACTTATAACCTAGTATCATTGCCATAAGTTTGATAGACTTCTCTTCAATTTTCTCTATGGTCATGTCATGCTTATCACTCTAGGATTTGTAAGCATGTTCCACCAGTTTCCTAAGATCCTTGCTAGTGGGAAGAATGGCACCGGTCTTAGGAAGTCTAGTCATCTCAAAAATGAGATCAATACTTATTCTAATAGGGACTTCTCCTATCTAGAATAAGTCATCATAAATTCTATTTAATAGAATCTTAATCCATTTAGATTCATTATACTCATATGAAATCATATACTCAATAATAGGGTTATTTTCTAAGTGCACAAACTCATCTAGGAATGTCATGTCATGTTTCATCATAGATTCTAAGTGTGACCTAATCATGTCCAATCCAACAGGTTCCTTCTTGCAATAAATGTATGTGTGTATGTCCTCTACGTGCATAACTCCCATTGGAGTCCTAGAGAATGCTCCTTCTAGGTCATCTAGGACTGACTTGAAAGGCTGCTTCTTAAATATGTATCTCTTCCTTTTAGAAACATCAAACACAACTGGAGTGGCCATTACTTACTTGATTAATTGCTCAAATAGAGTTCAAAGGGTTTCTAAATAATTATGACAGAACTAGGGTTCCACAACAATCTTAACTTCCTTCCGCTAATGAAATCAACTAAAATCTTCCAACACAAACTACTTTGATCTCTTGTTCTCTCAAAGGCTCTATCTCGAATGAAAATATGTTGATAAAAGATCTCTAGTGACTTTAAATATAAATTTATATCATTAATGATTTCCATGCAAACATAGATTGCAATAGAGAATTACAATCTTCATTTCTGTTAACAATCAAGCTATGTGCTCTTACATACAACATCAACTAGTCTCTAAATACTTATAACTAAAGGTGCATACTCTAAGCGTGAGTATACCAGTCACGTAGGGGCCTAGAGCTAATCTATTTCCCCCTATGACCATGAGGGTCATTCATCTAGAAGTAGAGGGTGTGTCCATTATGGATGCATCTAATACATAGTCATCAACATTGTCCTTCTTTAATTTTGTCCAAATCATGCTCACATCTTCTGTAGCTTTCACAAACTTGACTTCTCTAGATTCATCCAAAATTGACTTTTGTGACTCATTAGGTCTTTCTTTTCTTTGCACTTGTGATCTACAAAAATTTGAGATGTATCCAACCTTGTTACAAGTGTGACAAATAATTGGAGGCCTTGTATTCCTCGATGCATTGATGTGAGTTACCATACTGCACTGTCTAGCTGTATGACCATTATAATTTCATATTTAACATGTAATGTTCTAAGGAATTGTAACATTTTGTTGAGGATGATTTATCTGATTATATTGAGTTTGACTTCTTTGATTTAATCTACAATTCATAGCTCTATGACCAAAATTATTGCATGACTACAATAACCATTGAAAGGTCTTACCTCTTTACAATCTCTTTCTATGTTTCCATGCTTTTTACATGCATAACAAGTTTTGTTTGTTGGCTTCTGCTCATCTTTAGATGTTTCTACTTTATCTTCAGTTTGATTTCTAGTTTTCTTAGCTTCTGTAGGTTCTTCAGAAGATTTCATTCTATCTCACATAGCATCAATCTGAACTTGGGCTTCAGTGTATCCAATACTAGTGGTATCTCATTTTATCTTCTAAGCATACAATTGTGACTCTATTAGATCCTTTCTTGTGTGCAACTTGTCAATATGATTCTTTGTTTCAATCAATTTAGATTCCATCTGCTTCTTAAAGTTCTCTAACTCCAAGATATTCATGTTTTCTTTCCTCAGTTCTTCATCCAACTACTTGATTTCTTTGACCTGTTCTTCACAGGCTTCCTAATTTTTAAATATATTTTCATCTAACTCTTCAATCTGATCCTTTAGAGATGTGTTTTCCTCATTTATCTTTTTGATCATTTTTCCTAAATCACTTGTAAAACAATTTTTCATATCTTTTCTCAGTTTCTTGATGAATACTTGAGAACCACTAACCTTTAATTTAAGTTCCTCAATTTATTTTTTTGATCTATCAAGGTCTTCAAGAGTTTCTTTGAGATTCTTCTTTAGATATTTCACTTCTTCCAAACCCATGATCTCTTCAAGCAGTTAAACTTATCTTTAGAGGACCAAAGCTCTGATACCAATTGTTAGGAATGCGAACATTGAGAGGGGGGGGGGTGAATCAGTGTTCTATAAAATTATATTATGATATTTGAAACTTAACTCAATAACTTAATTGGTGAACTAAATATTAAATCATGTAAAGTAATCAACACATAACACCAGATATGATTATGGGGAAACCTTTGCAAAAGGAAAAACCCCGATGGGAATTAATGCCCACTAATAATTATACTTGTGTATTATGAACTTGTTAATGTTCCTTAGCCCTATTAGGAGATGTCATTCCAATGCTTAAGTACAGTGACCTTGTCAAGGGTCAGACCCTATTAGGAGTCTTTTATATTTAACCCTATTAGGGGTGAGGACTCACTATCCAAGAGCTCACTTCTCAATAGAGAAGGCTACAACCTCCTAGATATCAGATACACACTATATCTACAAGGTGAACTGCTATTGTGACACTGCTTGTCTAATCAGTTCCTTTTGTGTGTTGATGCTTTAGCCTCTTGTAAAGCTATATCTCATTCTTACTTCTCTTCACATACTTATGCTCTTCTTATTTTATCTTTGCTATCAATGTCATGCTCTAATACAAAATTGCATGTCTTATATATAACCAAAACTATTCACTAGGTTGGCCTATAACTAATTACATACAATGATTCCAAATGAATTGGCTTAAGCGTGTTTACATACAATAAGATTTACATGTTTACAACAAAAATACAATAGGAGCATAGTCTTTACAAAACAATATTACAATCGCTAATCAAAATACTTCTTGTCGGTTGCATACTCTGTTATGCGCTGCTGCTCACTGACTGCATCACTTCATCTCGCTATCATTTCTTCATACCAACTCTTCTAATCATGTGTTCTTAGACATAGCTTACTAACATATCCAAAAGATTATCTTCAAGGGTGCATACCAAAACTTAGTCATACACGCATGCACTGATGCTCTATTCACTTGGTTCTTCACTGACTGTCCATTCTTCCATACTTAGCCAGATCCTGATCCTATGAGTAAGTGCACTGACTCCAAAACTCCATATGACTTTCTTTCCATAATGAGAACACTAAATCTTAGTCATATACATTAGTATAGTCAACTACCCAACAACAATTGCCACTAGTATGGCCATCTAGCATATAGATGCCTGGAGATGATCACATCAACCCAAGGAGAAAAGAGGTTGAATTTTGTCCAAGAATATTCTTCTAGTAGTAAGACAACAGAGGTATCACTAGAATCAGAGATGGGAGAGAGTTTGATGATCAAAAGAACACTCATTAAGGATCCTATCAAGGAAGAACCAGGCCAAAGAAGGTCCTTATCTAGGGTCAAGTGCAAAATTCTAGGTAAGGTTTGAAAATTTATCATAGATTATGGTTCCATTGATAAAGTTATATCTATGGAGGCAATAGAAAAATTTAAGTTGCAAAGGATCCCTCACACTAACCCTTATAGAGTTACTTGGTTGAACAAGGACCAACATGTGTTGGTTAATGAGAAATCTTGGGTGGAGTTCTCCATATGGAGGTAGAAGGAAAAGGTGTTATGTGATGGCCTACCCATGTGTTGGAGCTAAAAAATCTAGGGTATATTTTGACTCCATATTTTGAAAATTTCTCTAAGTGTAGATTTATGCCTTTGAAAATCTTTGAAACAGGTCGAGTTTGAGTGCATGGATAAAAGGGGGCCTATATATTTTTGTGAAGAATAACTTTGGTAAGGTGTTCATAACCTTTAATTTGACATAATTAATGGGTCCCAGCTCTTAAATTTTAGTTATGATATGATTTAGAAGTGGCCATTTGGAGGTGTCTCCCCAAATCTACACTTTGTGTTCCAAAATTTCACAGTGGCCCACTTTGGCTGAGTGCGTCTTATGACTAGTGAATGTTCAGAGCATGAGGGTTGTTGTATCATGTTATAGGCATGGGATTGAGTCTTCATGACCATTTTTAGCCTCCCATGTGCTTGTTTAATCACTTTCCCAATGTCATTCCATTTGAAGTTTGTAAAGTTTCACCAAGTGTGCATAGTTTAGATTTGTAAATGGCCTAATTTGTAGTCTTTTAGTTTGTACCTGGTTCAAATTCAAGTATAATTGAAAGTTGTTCTGCATTGTAGACCTGGGAGTTACTTACCCTGAAGAATTTTAGATCTCTACAAATTCATCTGGTTACTTTCCTAAGCCAATTCCAAATCAGATTTTTGCATTTTTTAATGATTCAAGTCTAGAATATTTCTAACAAGTTGACTTTGGTGTTTAATTGTAATTCACCAATTTATCTTTTTGGAGTGCTATTTGTGGATTTATTTTCCTTGTGGGGAGGTGAATCAGTGCCCAAGTTTCTAGTTCATGAAGGTTTCAGTTGGTGAGTTTTCGAAGTCAGTTCTGAAGGTGACTAATGCAGATTTGGTAGTACAGATAGAATAAATGTTTTAGATGGCCATGTTTGATCATTAAAATCTTATTGCTCAAGTCTTTTGGAGAAATATTCTTTGGCGAGTGTAATTACATGATGGAAGTGATTTTAAGTCTCTATCAACACATTCTTGTAAGGTTCTTGGGTCAGTTTTAGAGGCCACTTTTGAAGGCCAGTTGTTGACACTCGACATTTTTCAGAGACAAAGTGAACTGAATGATAAGATTAGAATGTCCAATGCACCATGGTTTGTACCATGCATGCATAGAGTTGATGCCAAGGGTGAATGTTTTCCAGTAAGGCAAGAGTTCTATTATGGCTTTGTGTGAAATTGAAGGTCACTCTAGCTCATCTTTCAAGTCCCTAAACCTAGATCTTGTCGAGATCTATAGAAGCATAAACGGGATGAAATATGTAGAAAGAAAGAAGTTTGGTGCTCTGCATTATAACTATGGTGGATGTATACTAGAGATCCTTCAATCTGGGTCAAAGGTAAAGTGTTTGAAATTGGTTCAAGTGGAATCAGTAGCTTAAAAGGACACAGTCAAATGAAGCAATAAATGTCTCAATAATTTTGTTACTCTTTATGGCTACATGCCTTTGGTTCCCAGTAGTATGACAACTATTAATTTTCAATATGAATGGTTCTGGTAGTGTACTCAGTCCCTAGATTCAAATTTATATTTTGATCAAGATTTGTGGGCATATAGTGTGTGTGTTTTAATAACACAAACTAGTAGCCAAACAAAATGTTTTGGAGTAGCACATGGGGAGCACATAAAATGATGGGTGTTGTGCATTGTTTTGAAATGTGTGCAACATTGGAAGTGAGGCTACAAGCATTCCTTGTTGGGGTGATGTGTTGGCCCTTTCTTAGTGTTTTTACAGCCAGTATGGTGCATGCCCCAAACTAATGGTTGCTTGTTGGCTGCAAGCACATGGTAAAAAATGTAGCACGTGTTTTCTTATACTGCTCACTAGAGTGGAGGGTTAACAAAAATGCAATGCAGGGTGTGTGCTCTCAAAGGGAGGTGTGTGAGAATTGAAAGGAGTTATTATTAGGATGCATAACTTATGTTGATGGAGTACTCATATTAAACCAAAGGGAGTGTGCAATGCATGCAGGGTACACATTGAGTTTGAGATAGATGCAGCACCAAATGGAACAAATGTAAGAGAAAGAATGTACGCATTTGGTTTCAGATGAGATGCTTACCTAGTTAACATGGAATGCATACAAAATCTAGATGGAGGTGTTGTATTGTGGTAGAAAGAGAACAAAGACAAAACAAAGGGAAACCAAATAATGAAAGGCAAGCCAAACAGAGAATGGTGTGTCAAATTTGCAAGCAGTGTGTGCCATGTAAACAATGCAACAGCGTTTACTAGAATGTGGGGCTGTATATGGTGTGTGCACCATAATAAATGCACACAAGTAGAATAAAAAGGGGACAACACACCAAATGTAAAGGCATGTACGTGCCATATGGTAAATGGGATGGCAGTGCATAAATGAGACATTGGAGATAAGGCATGTGCAAGCCACAAGGTAAGTGTGGAGGTTGTCCTAGTCCGTATGCCCCTTCCTGTATATGCACATAGCAAGGTAAATCACAAGAGGTGCATGCTAGCATGGAGATGGTGCATACCAAAGCAAACAGGTTGGAGGTTGTTTATCCCACATGCACCCCAATTTTGTTCTCATAAGTTTTTAAAACCAAAAGTACTCAAGTATGTGGTAAAGTGAAGTAGGAGGTAGCCTGGCCTCTTGAGCCTATGGGCCCGTGCCATATGCGTGCCAACTAGGCACACAAAGACACATTTTAATAGGTAAACATTTAAAAGACTTAGGGATTTAGTCCCACATTCATAGGATTTGGGAAGTTTCATATGTTTAAATGACACATTGCACACATGTAGTTGTGAAGAAAGAGTTGGAGGATCTAGATGCACGTGCTCTAGATGTGCATTGGGAAGCATGCCAATAGACTGATAACCAAATTATTTTACATGATAGCTGGCAGATAATTGGGTGGTGAAATAACATGTGGCTGCTTGTCGCACATTTGTGAAATCAATCAGTGGTTAAGGCAAACATTTCATGATTCGATGAATGCTCAATCATGTAGTCGTGAGATGAAGTAGTGGTTAAGGTTAACATCCAGTGACTCAGTGGGTGGTCAATCACATGATCACTGGATGTTGATAGTTAAAGAGAAAACATCTTGCATTTCAGTGAATGCTCAGTAGCATGATCAAGCAATAAACTAGTAGTTAAGGATAACATCTTGTTAATTAGCGGGAGGTTAGTCACATGATCACTAGATGCTAGGAGTTAGTGAAGATGCATAATGCATTTGAGTGAACACACAGTCACATAATCACCAAAGAAAATTACATTGGGATATGTGTCGATGACTGTGTAGAGAATTGTGATGATGGAAGTCTAGCTGGATGATGAGGTGATCGGCCAAGCCAATCAGGTGGTGACATGTGGCACATGTGGGGCCCGCCGAGATTTTTAAAAGTTGTAGAAATTGCATAGTCCAGACTATAGGAGAATTTTGAAAATTTCAAGAGATTGCAATTGCTCACAGAAAATGTTGCCTGGAGTCTTCATTTTTGCCCAAACTAGCTTTGATTTTCCATTATCTTTTCTTCCACTCCATTGTTTTTGGGGTGTTGAAAATTTGAGTAGAGAGGGCCTCTGGCATCTGTGTCTCAAGGTCTAAAGAATTCTTCTCTTAGAATGTACTGATACAAAGAAATATCAATGAAAATAGACTAAAATTCCTTCATGTATGATTGTTTCAAGTTTTTCATATGTTAAATCTGTTGGAAATATTCAGGAATTAACCAAGTTACTGAGAGGGGAGGGGTGAATCAGTAACTCCAAATTTTCTTCTAATTTTAACATGTATTTTACTTTTAACCTTTGCATACAGAAAGCATGAAACTTAAAAAGCATTCACAATAAAGACACATGGATTTGGTTACCCAGAAACCTTCCAAAAGAAAGTAAAACTGGGGTGGGGATGAAACCCACAAAGCTTTAATACTGCAGAATAAAGTTGGCCGGTTAAGGCTTACAATTTGATCACTTCCGATGATCTGCCCTGTTAGGAGCAATAAGGATTACTAAATCCACCCTGTTAAAGGATTTACAAACATACAGTGAAGTATGCACTCGGTAAAGAGATTTATACAAAGACTGTTAAGTCTACTCGGTTAAAGGATTTAGTACTGATTCACCTGTTAGAATGAAACAGTAGATCTCTGCTTTGCAACTGGATTGCTGAATGAGATTCGCTGATGTACTGATCACCTTCTGTGATGAATTTGTCTTTTCTGTATCTTATACTTCTGAAGCCTTCTGCAATTCGCTTATTTCTGCCTTTGTTACTCTTTATATATTCTATCTCATATATTTCATTACTTGTGCATATCTCTTTTATTTCTACATCATTGTTTATATACAGGTTTCAAACAATTAATTACAATTACAATTGCACAGTCGGCTTGACAAATAAACATAAGTGCTACTAAGTCGGCCCAAATATGGTTACCCGGTTCCTTCACACTGACTCGGTGACTTTCTGATACTCGGCGTCCACTACATTACTCGGCATCGTCATGCACTCGGTAGAAGTGAAGGCACGGTTCATACTGATCACTCGGTAGGTATTGAACTCGGTAAGCATTGGTGACTCGGTAGACAAGATGTTACTCAATTTTCATTGTCCTGATCGGTTTGTACTAACTTGCTCAGTTTCCACTGTCTGCTCGGTTTGCACTGTCTGCTCAGTTTGCACTGTCTGCTCGGTTTGCACTGTCTGCTCGGTTTACACTGTCTGCTCGGTTTGCACTGTCTGCTCGGTTTACACTGTCTTCTCGGTTTACACTGTCTTCTCGGTTTACACTGTCTTCTCGGTTTACACCCAGAATGAAAATAAGTGTTGTCACTAGTGGCAATACTGCTTAATGCCAACAATCTCCCCCTTTGGCATTAGTGACAAAACACTGATTGGCCAAAATTTATATACACCGAATCATGCTGAGTTTTATTTTGATTTTTCAAAATTTGTCTTTGTTATAGGGCTTTATACATTGTCTCCCCCTTTCAATGTGCTAATTGTTTCTTATACAAATCTATACAGTATACATATCTCTCCTTCTATACATATCTCCCCCTTTTTGATGATAATGCCAAAGGTGCATATACAATTTATTTACAGAGAGAATCCAAAATTTGATAAGAAATCAGAATGTACCTTCATTATTAGTGCCAGGGTTTTGTCCCAACTTTCTTGCAGAATCTTACATGTTTGTATGGCAATTTGGATTTCTGCAGAGAGTTCAATCATGTGATCTGCTATGGAGAACTGATTGTCATGAATCAATGTTCTGGAATGTTCAATGTGCTTATACATTGTATTCATGATGGGAAGGATCATGTGTTGGATGTCTAGCAGTGTGGACCGGATCCTTGAGTCTTCTTTCAATAGATCAGACTGCATATTGGATAGATGTGAAATTTTCATGTGATGAGCAGAGCTTGAACTTGGTTCAAGTTGCAGCTTCTGTATGCTAATCTTCATATCCTCATCCATTTTATTCATTTTATTTTTGACATCCTTTGTGAACTCGGCAAAATTGCATAGTCTGGCCAAAAGAGAGGTAGCATTCGAATAAATAGACTCTGTGTTAGACAAAACTGAAGACAATTCCACTTGGTTAATAGCTATGTGCTGAGCAATGTGCTCAAGCACTTTATTGTTGAATCTCTTCTCGGCTCTTTCAACTAACTTTTCTGTCCCGGATGAGTCCTCATTGTATTTCTCAACTGCTTCTGCCAATTGTAATAAAACATGCTGGGAGGAGTCTACTTTAATGCCTAATGCATCAGACAAAATGTCCTTAGCATCCTTGATGATTTGATACTCCTTGTCTCTCTCCTCCTTAAGCTTCTTTTGTTTTGCTTTCCTTTGGAGGATCTCACCTATATTCTGCATCTGGTCTGCTGAGAGATTTGCAAAATCTAGTGTAGGAATCTCTATCTCTTCGTCTAGGTCTATATCCTGAACTATATTTTTACCCAAAAAGTTTATACTCGGTAGACCCTTAGGCTTATCTGTACTTAATGCTCTTGTAGTAGTGATAGTAGATAAAATAGGGCTGGCTATTGATACTGGTATACTTTCTACTAGAGAACTTACAATATTTACACTTGATGATTCAAAAGCTGGAAAACTTACTGGTACAGGAGACTGCAGCTTGGTAGAAGAAATGGTAGCTGCCTCTGATATTGCTAGGGATGATTGGACAAATGTGGAAGTTGTCACAACCATGCTTGAAGGTGTCTCTGGGCTGGATGTAGAGACTTTCACTGGAGAGGTAGGAAGGGATGCAATGACTTCTGCTGCTATCCTTACAGTATCATCTACCTCGGTGTCTTCTTCTTGCTCATCGCTGTCATCTTCAATATCCTTTATTATTACAGTTTCAATGCTCGGTTGGTGAAGGTGGTAAATGTTCTTCCATGTGGCTTTTGCAGCCTTCACAACCGATTCAATATTGTTGATCAAAATCAAACAAGTATTGAACTTCAGTGTCATCTTGTTTTCATTCTCTTTTAGTGCCTTCTTTACTTCATCATTGTTCAGGCTCGGCATCAACTGTCTTAGGTTTTGATCAAATATGTCTATTACAGTTTGCCTTGCATTGCTCCATCTCATTCTTATCGGATTCAATAGAACTGCTGGAACCTGTGGGGTAATTTCTTCAGGAGAGTATTTCCACTGTCCCATCTTCTCAACAACAGCATCTTCTATTTCCTTCTGCTCTGCTTCCGATCTGGTTTCATATCTCAAGGATTTTATGTTACTTACTCCAGATCCTGATCCATCTCTGAAGAGTTTGAGCTTTTCTTGAAGGGTTAGAGGAGGCCTTTTGAATACTATGTCCTTATCTGCCTTTTCTGCCTTGTCTACCTTTCCTCTTGTATTTCTCCTTGTGAACACAGCAGTGGGAGGCACAGATGCCTTAGTGATAAAAACTTTTCCTTTCTTCTTTGCAGGTTCTGGTTCCTCTGTTTTCTCATCCTTTTCCTCTTCTTTTTCACCTATTTCTTCTTTCTCCTCGGTTATCATTTGCATTTTAGCTATTCTTTTCTTTCCTTTGTTTACCGCCTGTGGAAGCTTTATGCTTAGTTCAATTCTCATCTTAGCTTCATCATATGTTCCAAAATATGGGGCTTTGGGATTGACAGGCTGATTTAGAAGTGCTTCAATAATGTTCTTGGTTTCATCAATATTTACCTCATAAGGAAGAGGTTTTGCATACACAGTTCTTGGTTTAACTGCTTGAATATACACATTATCACAATCTACCATAAAACAGATGTCATCTTTGTAATCTTCCACCAACTTCTGTGGAATCCAGAATCTGTCATTCATTTTCTCTTTGAAAGACTCAAAATAGTTATCCATGATGCTTTCAAAGTTTTCACCCATTTCTGCGATGTATTCATTAATTTCATAAAGTACAGGCACATCTTTTCTCCATACAACTTTTCCTTTTGAAGGGAAGAATTTCTGAACATAGAAGAATAAACAGACTATCAAGGATCCAAACTTACATGGATTGTTTTTGGAAGTTTTGATGCTTTCCATGTTCTTGTTGAACTGTTTCAACAATAAGTCTGCTAGGTCAAATGTCAAGTTGTTTTTGACCACTTTGTATGCTAGGTCAACAGCTTCACATGAGACACTGTTCTGTCGACTAGAACTGTAAATCTTGTGTGCAATGATATGTGTACCAAACTTCAGTTCAGCATCGGTAATGCTGCTAACCTTCATGCCTCTACCATCCCACTCGGCTAGGGTTTTCTTCTCTAGTTCCGTCCGACCTAGGGTTTTGGTAGTTTTCGCTTTGTTCAACATGGGAAGACCGGTAACTTGATGAATCATTTTCCTTGTGATCTCAATAGGTTGCTCAAGCCAAATCTTGCCATCGTGTACTCGGCTGAGAATGTACCTAACCCATTTATCTCGAAAGTTTCGAGGAAGATGTGCAATGTGGACTAAACCCTTATCTTCCAGATGTTTGTGCTCGGGTTTCAAAGTACCATCCACACATAGTTCCTCACGCACAATGTCTAGTTCTAGGTTTCCCATTTCTTGAATAGAACAGTTAAAATGATTACGGATATCGTTGCTAAGCAGTACCTTAGGAGGAATCTGAGATTGAGCTCCGTTCGGATCTAGGGCGGCTGCAACTGCGGGCACGATCTTAAAATCTGGTGCTTTCCACTCCCCTTGGACTAACATGTCTGATCCTTTCTTCGCTGAGGTGCTGGATGATGCCATGGTAGCTCACAGAAAATTCCTTTCGCAAGAGTATTAAATCGCCGGGTTGCCCTTGAAGTTTTCTGCTCTCAAAGTGCTTAAAGATTCGCGGTGAAGAATGAGTTCGATTACTTGCTTTTTGTTTACAATTCTGTCATTAATGCTCATTTCAAATTAGGGTAGGAATTCTGATAGACTGTCACCCACCAAGAATTAATTGCTCGGAAAAGACTTCGCAACTCGGTGAACTCGAGAATTCATAATGCTCCGACCTCGCTCGGTGAAGACTATACCGACCTCGCTCAGTGAAGACTATACCGACCTTGCTCGGTGAAGACTATACCGACCTCGCTCAGTGAAGACTATACTGACCTCGCTCGGTGAAGACTATACCGACCTTGCTCGGTGAAGACTATACCGACCTTGCTGGGATCTCACTGCATCTTGCATGCTGATTTAGACTTTTCTTTTAATTTCAGTTCTGGAACTGCTTGAGATTGATCTATGAGAATACAGTTCCAGTGCTTCCTTGGAAATTTAGTCTGAGTCGGTAGAGCCATCCATTCCATTACTTGGACTGGATTGCTCGGTAGCTTTAGGAATCCATTTTTGTCTGACCTGTTTCCTGACCTTAGTTGCTTCATTCTTCTTTCCTTCTTCAATTTCACTGGCATTCATGCAGTTTCTGGCTATGTGACCGAGTTTAGTGCATTTGAAACATCTTATGGTAGTATCTCTTTTCCTTAGATGATGTTTTATGCAATTCATGCCAATGTGTCCATATTCTCCACAGTAATGACATCTACACCAGGTGTTGTAGTCCCATCCAAACATTGCTTTCACAATTTGTTCTGCTGGATTAAATATCTTGGATCTGCACTCGGATGCCTTGTGACCTTGTTTGTTGCACTTGTGACAATTACCTCTGAATCTAGGTTTTTCCCTGCATTCATTTGCTTTATGACCAGGTTGATTGCAGCTATAACATTTTCCATTGAATTCTGCTTTTTCATTGTTCCAACATTTATTTGAAGTATGTCCTATTTTACCACAATGATTACAAGTAGGTTTTTGATTTCTTTTAGTACCTTGCTTAGAGGATTCGCCTTCTTCTTTGTATCCAAGTCCTGCTTTTCCTTTTTGCCTATGAAGATTTCGTTCATACAGCTGATTCAAGTCTTCTTGACTTTTCAGCATTCCTTCATTGATTTTTTTTTCAGCATTTAGGTCATCCATCAATCTTAGATTGATTTCCTTTTCAGATCTTAGTTCTTCTTTTGTGTTTTCTATTTCTGAACTTAGATTTAGAATTTCTTTATTTGTATGAGAGATCTGATCAATTAGGTTTTCTAGCTGAAGGGTTTTGTTTTGGACTTCAATGTTTCTTTCATCTAATTCATCTTTCAACTTGTTTTTCTGTTCCAAGATCTCACAGAATCTTGTAGAGTGTAGTTCTTGTTCTCTTTTCAATTTTCTCACTTCTTCCTACAGAGACCCATTCTTTTCTAGGAGTTCTTTGATAGCATTGTTTTCTTCATCTGAGTTATTTGAGGGAAGAAGATCTTCAATCTTTTCTTCAATGTAATTCTGATCATTCATCTGATTTACAAGTTCCTTCCTTCTTCTTAGGGATTGGGAAAGATGTTCTTTTGCTTCTTTGAGTTTAGCTATGGCCATTTCCAGATCTAGCTTTTCATTTTCAATCACCTTGTTCAGTTTGAATACCTCCATTGTCCTGGATCTTTGCTCAAGCTAGTTAAGCTTTGTCTTGAGAACCAATGAAGCTCTGATACCAATTGTTGGAAATATTCAGGAATTAACCAAGTTACTGAGAGGGGAGGGGTGAATCAGTAACTCCAAATTTTCTTCTAATTTTAACATGTATTTTACTTTTAACCTTTGCATACAGAAAGCATGAAACTTAAAAAGCATTCACAATAAAGACACATGGATTTGGTTACCCAGAAACCTTCCAAAAGAAAGTAAAACTGGGGTGGGGATGAAACCCACAAAGCTTTAATACTGCAGAATAAAGTTGGCCGGTTAAGGCTTACAATTTGATCACTTCCGATGATCTGCCCTGTTAGGAGCAATAAGGATTGCTAAATCCACCCTGTTAAAGGATTTACAAACATACAGTGAAGTATGCACTCGGTAAAGAGATTTATACAAAGACTGTTAAGTCTACCTAGTTAAAGGATTTAGTACTGATTCACCTGTTAGAATGAAACAGTAGATCTCTGCTTTGCAACTGGATTGCTGAATGAGATTCGCTGATGTACTGATCACCTTCTGTGATGAATTTGTCTTTTCTGTATCTTATACTTCTGAAGCCTTCTACAATTCGCTTATTTCTGCCTTTGTTACTCTTTATATATTCTATCTCATATATTTCATTACTTGTGCATATCTCTTTTATTTCTACATCATTGTTTATATACAGGTTTCAAACAATTAATTACAATTACAATTGCACAGTCGGCTTGACAAATAAACATAAGTGCTACTAAGTCGGCCCAAATATGGTTACCCGGTTCCTTCACACTGACTCGGTGACTTTCTAATACTCGGCGTCCACTGCATTACTCAGCATCGTCATGCACTCGGTAGAAGTGAAGGCACGGTTCATACTGATCACTCGGTAGGTATTGAACTCGGTAAGCATTGGTGACTCGGTAGACAAGATGTTACTCGATTTTCATTGTCCTGATCGGTTTGTACTAACTTGCTCAGTTTCCACTGTCTGCTCGGTTTGCACTGTCTGCTCGGTTTGCACTGTCTGCTCGGTTTGCATTGTCTGCTCGGTTTGCACTGTCTGCTCGGTTTACACTGTCTGCTCGGTTTGCACTGTCTTCTCGGTTTACACTGTCTTCTCGGTTTACACTGTCTTCTCGGTTTACACCCAGAATGCAAATAAGTGTTGTCACTAGTGGCAATACTGCTTAATGCCAACAAAATCTGTAAGGCATTTTTATCATATCGTTTACTAGGTAACTAGTAGGGGTTAAGCTTGAGCTTGTTTCAAGGGAAGAATAAGTCTTAAGGGAGGTCTCTGAGAATTCATAGGTTATGCAAGAATCTGATGATAGTATGTAGATGAGAGGGTGATTTGTAAGGCATCTCACCTGGGTTTTGGGTATATTAGATTTGAGGAATTTATGTAGATGTATGCTTTCTTTGACTCTTTTCCCTAGGATTCGACACTGGTCTATGCTTGAGCTAAGTTTCTCACCATCAACACAATCAAATAATGGTTCATTTTAAATTTTATATTGAGAAGGTTGTATGTTTATGTCTATGTCAAGTATGTGGTTAACCATTGTGATTCTTTAAAGAATAGAATTTAAGAGGTACACCCACCTGAGCTTGAAGCTTAAAGTCGAAGAAGGATCAAAATCCTTAGCAAACTTAGGCTTGATGTTGTCAGATGCATATTTTGGGTCTGTAGGGTCATGTATCAAAGTTTTCTTATTGGTATTCATCATTTGCAACTTTAAGTGCTAACAAAATTGGTGACTCTACCGGGGAAGGAATAAAGGACATTAATTTTGAGATGTTTGTTTTATTACTTTGCATGAATCATCCCAAAGTTTTCTCTATTGTATAGAGTCAAAATTCAAAAAAAAATGTCATATTATCTCACCGAGTGTGAGTGGCGACTCTAATTCTCTATTTGATTAGTGTGTTCTTAGAATAATTGTAATATATTTTTAATCCTGACAAATATATTACAATTATTCTAAGAACACATTGTTCTATCATGTTGAAGATGTGTTGTGTTTGTTGGTTTTAAAAGAAAGTTCAGATTTGAGAAAAGGTTCTCAACTGATTCAGTTTTTATCCTCTATAAAGAGGTGGCGACTCTACGAATATTTGTAAAGTGATTTGGAGGAAACTTCAGATCGATATTTTTTTGAGTACCGCAACATCTCTAGGTATTCTGATTTTTATATCCCAATTCATGAAAATCATGTGTATAAATTTTTTTTCCCTATCCATCGATTGCTAGCACTAAGTAAGAGGGAAGAAGTTAGTAAGCTTTGCATACCAATCTTTTGAAATAGACTTAGCTATTATGATTTAATGGTCTGTGAAAATTATTTTGAAAAGGATATGTCAGTTGCATTGTAGATAAAATCTACATAAGGATGTATCTTTGAGTTTTCATAGGCAAGGTTGGCTTACTTGTGGAAGAAAGTTGAGATGTCTTCAAAATTATCCCAGGCTTTTGTATCTTCAAATGTAATCATGTCACATAAAGTATCCTAGCCAGGAGAAAGAAGAGGTTTTAAATTTTATTCACCTCTATATTTTGAGGGTATTCTTGGCTACCCAAATGTAATACCCCTAGAAATCATAAAATTCTTTCCCAAATTTAGTGGGGGAAAAGAAGAATTGGCTACAAAACATTTAAGTGCATTCATGGACCTGATTAAGAATTTTGATGTCAATCATGAAGATGTAATTATGAGATTGTTTGTGCAATCACTAGTGGGAAATGCTAGGGAGTGGTTTTCAGTTCTATCCCACCAATCTATCTATTCATGGAAGAATTTTGAATCAACATTTATTGAAACCTATGGAGAATTCATTTGTGAGTACAGTCTATTAGTTGATTTTGTAGGCATTCACATAGGAAAAGATGAGTTAGTTAGTACTTTTAATCTCAGATTTCAAAAAGTATTAAAAAGAAAATTCCTAAGAGTTGTAGACCCCATGATGCATTGTCTTGGTTGTTTATTTGTCTGCGTTTGATAATAAGATGGGTTACTTGTTGAGAGACAAAGAGCCACAAAACTTATATCATGCTTTTTATCTAGCATCAAATATAGAAAGGATGAAGAAGTTTGGATTGCCAAAACTTCATGGTGCTGAAAATGTAAGATCTCATGAGGTAACTTCCCCAAGTGCTGGCACCAATTCAGTGATTCTAGTAAGTAGTGAAAATCTTGGTGAATGTTATGATCCAATTGCTATAGTGTCAACTAACGAGAATCAGGATGAGCCTTCAAGATTGTGTCAAATCTATGAGCCTAATGTTGTTTTCATTATGTATAATCATCCCCAATTTGAGAATAATGATAAGTCAAATGATTTGGGGGAAAAGGAATTCTTAGAAATGGTAATTCAAGGGCAGAAATATGATGATGTTGTTGCAAAAAATAATGATCACTTTAGAAGTCTTGCAAGTGATCTTTTTGATTGCTTTATTGATAAATATGTTGATTCTCATAAGCCTAGGGTGATGCTTTCTTTATCTAAATTATAGCGAGAGGTTTGTCATCTTAATGATTTCCATGATTCAAAATTTGAGGCATTTAATGTGTGTGAATGTGATGATGTCATCTATGACATACATTCAGTTTGTGATAATAAATCAGTATCATTATTTCTAAATTATTCTATTGATTTGGATAATTTTGAATATGAAAGTGAAAATTGTTTAATTGACAATTTGTTTGAAAATACTAAAGTAGATTTGCTTTCACATTTGTATGAACCAGTTTATGAAAGTTTTCATGAAAGCATTTCATATGGTTGTGAGATGGACATTGATTATGAGCCTTCACCAGAAATGGAAGTCATCTTATTTGATGTAGACATTTATAGTTGTGATATTGTTGATGTTATGAAAATAATGTCTTGTCAAACAAAGATTAGCAATGCTGACAGTGTTCCCTACGATAGTGATTTGTGCCTAGGAAACATGTGCCAAGATAAGGATATATGCAATGGGCTACCTATTGAATTTTTCATGCCACATTTTGAGACATTTCATGAAGAGTTGGAAGATGTCTCAAGTTCTACAACTGATTTATTTTTTCATTCAGAGGTATGTTTGTTTCTTCAAGAGTATGATGAAATGAATGTTGATGTTTTGTTTTTAAAAGAGGCTGAAAAGAATCAAGAAGGATGTATCAGTTATCAAGTAGAATTTGAGTCTTTCATCTTCCTAATCCAACATGTTGATGTTTTTCAGAATAATTTGAATTTGAAGCCACAAGATGTGGTTTAAAGTGATTTTCTTGAACATTCATATGGTATACATGGAGTTGAGTTTCAAAAAATTTATTTTGATGTTCAAGAAATTTTTCAAGAAGGCCATCATATTTACAACTTTATGGATGAATCAAAATGTTTTCCTCCTCAGCTGGTGAAATCTTTCTAAGAGGGACACATTTTCATGTTGCAAAATGATCAACATTTTCAAAATTTTAATTCATGATAGTGAAAGTGCTAGTTATTTTCTTTATAATGTGATGGAAATAAGTAACGGTGTGATTGATCTTGTCGGTGAAATTAATATTTTTAGATTACCTTAGATTCATGGAAATGAGAACTACCTCTTTGATCAGGGTAAGGACTAATTTTAGTTTTGAGGCTTTAAGCCTTTTTGTAAATAAGGTGAGCCTTGTATAGTTTCTTTCCTTTCGGTTGTGTGTTTTTGCTTTCAATAAAGAGTTCCAAGTTTTGAGAAGAGAGAGGGAAAGTCAGGTTGGTATTCTGCTTTGGTTGGTCTGTTGTAACAAAAGATTTTGATTTCTTTGCATGCCCACATGGGGCATGCATCCCTAGTTAGAGCCACTATTGGAGTTCAAAAAACTAGGGTATATTTTGACTCCATATTTTGAAAATTTCTCTAAGTGTAGGTCTATGCCTTTGAAAATCTTTCAAAGATGTCGAGTTTGAGTGCATGAATAAAAAGGCCTATTGATTTTTGTGAAGAATCACTTGGGTAAGGTGTTCATCACCTATTATTTGACATAAGTAATGGGTCCTAGCTCTTAATTTTTAGTTATGATATGATTCGGAAGTGGCCATTTGGAGGCGTCTCTCCAAATCTACATTTTGTGTGTTTCCAAAATTTCACAAAGTGGCCCACTTTAGAAGAGTGCATCTTATGACCAGTGAATGTTCATAGAATGAGGGTTGTTGCATCATGTTATAGGCATGGGAGTGAGTCTTTATGACTATTTTTATCATCCCATGTTCTTGTTTCATCACTTTCCTAGTGCCATTCCATTTGAAGTTTGTAAAGTTTCACCAAGTGTGCATAGTTCAAATTTCTAAATGGCCTACTTTGGGGTCTTGTAGTTTTCACCCTACTTAAAGTCAAGTATAATTGAAAGTTGTTCTGCATTGTAGACCTAGGAGTTATGTACCCCAAAGAATTTTAGATATCTACCAATCTATCTTGTTACTTTCCTAAGCCAATTCCAAATCAGATTTCTACATTTTTTAATGATTCAAGTCCAGAATATTTCTAACAAGTTGACTTTTGTGTTTAATGGTAATTCACCACTTTATTTTCTATGCATGCTATTTGTAGATTTATTTTCCTTGTGGGGAGGTGAATTAGTCCCCAAGTTTTCGGGTCATGAAGGTTTCAGTTGGTGAGTTTTTGAAGTCAGTTCTAAAGGTGACTTATGCAGATTTGGTAGTACAGACAAAATAAATGTTTCAGATGGCCATGTTTAATCATTAAAATCTTATTGCTCAAGTCTTTTGGATAAATATCCTTTGGTGAGTGTACTTACATGATGGAAGTGATTTTAAGTCTTTGTAGGCACATTCTTGTAAGGTTCTTTGGTCAATTTTAGAGGCCACTTTTGGAGGCCAATTGTTGACGCTCGACATTTTTCAAAGACAAAGTGAACTGAATGATAAGATTGGAATCTCCAATGCACCATGGTTTGTACCATGCATGCATTGAGTTGATGCCAAGGGTGAATGTTTTCCAGTAAGACAATAGTTCTATTATGGCTTTGTGTGAAATTGAAGGTCACTCTAGCTCAGCTTTGAAGTCCCTAAACCTAGATGTTGTTGAGATCTATAGAAGCAGAAATTGGATGAAATATTCAAAAAGAAAGAAGTCTGGTGCTTTGTATTATAGCTACAATGGATGTGTACTAGAGCTCCTCCAATCTAGGTCAAAGGTAAAGTGTTTGAAATTGGTTCAAGTGGCATTAGTGGCTTAAAAGGACAGAGTCAAAAGAAGATATAAAATGTCTCAATGATTTTGTTACTATGTATGGCTACATGCCTTTGGTTCCCAGTAGCATGATAGCTGTTAATACGAAATATGAATGGTTCTGGTAGGGCATGGTTCTAGTAGGATGCTCAGTCCTTGGATTCAGATTTGTATTTTGATCAACATCTATGGGCATCTGGTGTGTGCATTTTAATAACACAAAGTGGCAGCCAAACAAATTTTTTTGGAGGAGCACATGGGGAGTGCATAAAATGATGGGTGTTCCACATGGTTTTGAAATGTGCACACCATTGGAAGTGAGGTTTTGTGCATTCCTTGTTGGTGTGTTGTGTTTTCCCTTCCTTGGTGTTGTTAAATCTAGTATGGTGTGTGCCCAAAACCAAAGGCTTCTTGCTAGTTGCAGGCACATGGTAAAAAATGTAGCATGTATTTTCTTAGACTGCTAACTAGATTGGATGGATAAAACAAATGAAATATAGCCCGTGCATGCTCTCAAATGGAGGTGCATGAGAATTGAAAGGATTTTTTGTTAGGATGCATACCATATACTAATGGAGGAAGGATATTAAACCAATGGGAGTGCACAAAGCATGTAAGGTACACATTGATTTTGAGATAGATATAGAGCCAAATGGACCAAATCTAAGAGAAAGAATGTACACATTTGGTTGCAGATGAGATGCTTACCAAGATAACATGGAAATTGTGCCAAATATGGATGGAGGTGTTGTCTTGTAGTAGAAAGAGAACAAAGACAAAACAAAGGGAAACCAAAAAATGTAAGGAAAGACAAATAAAGAATGGTGTGTGGAATTTGCGAGGAGTGTATGGCATGTAAACAATGCAGTGGTGCGTACCAAAATGTGGGGTTGCATATGGTGTGTGCACCATAACAAATGAACACAAGTAGAATAAAAAGGGGGCAGCGCACCAAATGTAAAGGGGTGTACGTGCCATAAGGTAAATGGGATGGAAGTGCACAAATGAGACAATGGAAATATGGCATGTGGTGGCCATAAGGTAAGTGTGGAGGTTGTGCTAGTGTGTGTGACACTTCTTGTACATGCACACATGGTAAAACACAAGAGGTGTGTGCCAGCATGGAGCTGGTGCATACCAAAGAAAATAGGTTGGAGGTTGTTTGAGAAAGGAGTGCATAATTGAATACAAATGCAAGGTAAGAAGTGAAATGGGAGAAGGAGATGGAGCGTGCGTGCAGGTAGAAAGAAGAAAAATGTATAGGGGTTTACATGTGGGTTTATCCAACATGCACCCCAATTTTTTTCTAAAAAGTTTTTCAAACCAAAATTGCTCAAGTATGTGGTAAAGTGAAGTAGAAGGAGGAAGGCTGGCCTCTTGAGCTTGTGGGCCCATGCCATATGTGTGCCAGCTAGGCACATAAAAACAAATTTTAATAGGAAAACATTTAAAATACTTAGGGATTTACTCCCACATTGGCTGGATTTTGGAAGTTTCATATGTTTAAATAACACATTTCTCACATGTAGTTGTGAAGAAAGAGTTGGAGGCTTTAGGCACATGAGCTCTGAACATGCATTAGGAATCATGTTGATGGACCAATGACTACATTGCTTTGTAGGAAAGCTGGTAGATGACTGTGCAGTGAAATGACACATGGTGTCTTGTTGTGCATTCACAAAATCAACTGGTGGTTAAGGAAAAAATTCTACGATTCAGCGCATGGTCAGTCGTGTAGTCACGAGATGAAGTAGTGGTTAAGGCTAACATCCAATGACTCAGCGGGTGGTCAGTCACATGATTGCTAGATGATGATGGTTAAAGAGAAAACATCTTGCATTTCATTGAATGCTCAGTCTCGTGATTGTGCAATAAAGTGGCAATTAAGGATAACATCTTGAAACTCAACAAGCAGTCAATCCCATGATTGTAAGATTCTAGTAGCTAGTGAAGATGCATTCCGCGTTTGAGCAAATAGATAGTCGCATAATCACCAAACCAAATTGCATGGGGATGCATGTCGATGAATGGGATGATAATGGTGATCATGCAAGACTAGTTGGATGATGACATGGTCGACTGAGACAATTAGGTAGTGACATGTGGCACATGTGGGGCCCACCCAAATTTTAAAAAGTTGTAGAAAGTGCATAGTCCAGACTATAGGAGAATTTTGAAAACTTCAAGAGATTGCAGTTTCTCATAGAAAATGTTGGTTGGAGTCTTCATTTTTTCCCAAACATAGAAATGTTATATGTTATCGAAAACAACAGGAGATCACGAATCCAATGGTGATGATTAAATTCATATTTGACATGGTGGGAAAGATCAATAAAGGATTTTTTATTTCGAATGCAAATTTGGAGGGATAAATGGTTGTAAAGGTAAAGGCAGTTGTAGGAGTCAAAGTAGAAGAAGATCAAAAATTGGAGGGAAGATGAAGATTTTTATGGAAAATTGGCAGCTTTCAGTTTGTTGAAACTCACTTTAATTTTTCTTTATCTTTTCTTTCTCTCCATTTTTTTGGGGGTGGTGAAAATTTGAGTAGTGAGAGCCTTTGGCATTTGTGCCTTGGTATGAAGAATTCTTGTCTTAGAATGTACTAATATAGAGAAATATCAATGAAAATAGACTAAAATTAATTTATGTATCTGTTGTCTTCATGTATGAGTTTTTTGAGTTTTTCATATGTTAATCTGTAAGGCATTTTTATCATTTCATTTACAAGGTAACTATTGGGGGTTAACCATGAGCTTCTTTCAAGGGAAGAATAAATGTTAAGGGAGGTCTCTAAGAATTCATAGGTTATGCAAGAATATGATGACCACGTATGTAGATGAGAGGGTGATTTGTATGACATCTCACATAGATTTTAGGTATATTATATTTGAGTAATTTATTTAGATGTATGCTTTCTTTGACTCTTTTCCCTAGGATTCAACACTGGTCCATGCTTGATCTATGTTTCTCACCATCAACACAATCAAATAATGGTTCATTTTAAAGTTTATGTTGAAAAGGTTATATGTTTATGTCTATGTCAAGTATGCAGATAACCATTGTGATTCTTTAAAGAATAGAATCTAAGAGGTACACCGACCTAAGCTTGAGGCTCAAAGTCAAAGAAGGATCAAAATCCTTAGCAACCTTAGTGTTTGATGTTGTCAGATGCATATTTTGGGTCCGTAGGGTCATGTATCAGAGTTTTCTGATTGGTATTTATCATCTACAACTTCAAGTACTAATACCATGGATTCTTTTCATCTACTATTGGAAAGACCTTGGAATTTTGATAGAGTTTCCATACATGATGGGGCCAATCTAACTAATATTCTTTCAAGAAGGATGGTGTGACCTTCAAGATTTAGTCAATCTTGGAAGAAAGAGAAGTAAAGAAAGGATGACCTAACATACTCTTTGTAAGGGAGAAGGATTTTGTGAAGACACTAGAAGAAGAAGATGGAGTAGGATTTTCCAAAGTGTTGAAACCTAAGGATGAAAGAGTAATCAAGAGGGAGGACCTACCCTTAGAAGTGAAAGATTTGTTGCAAGAATACAAAGACATGGTTAGTGATGGCCAACCAGCTACCCTACCTCTAGAGAGATCCATTAGCCATAAAATTGACTTCATACCTAAGGCCTCACTCCCTAATAATTTTTCCTATAAGATACTCCACAACAAAATGATGACACTATGAAAAAAATTCTAAAGTTACTTGACCAAGGCTTGATTAGAAAGAGCATAAGCCCATGTGTTGTTCCCATAGTCCTAGCCCCAATGAAAATTGGTACTTGGATGTTAGATTAACTGAGAGGGGGGGGGGGGGTGAATTAGTTAAATCAGTTATCCTACAGTCCCAAACTCCTAGATGTACCTTATAAAACAATTTCAACAATTTATGCAGCTCGGTAACATAAAATATGAATCTGACTGTTCACTTTACTGAATACCAGTAATTATCCAAACTATGATTACTGACTAAAGCAACTATGTAGTATGTAAAGTATGATAGAAAAACAATCATAACAAATAACACATAACACAATGATTTAACATGGAAACCCTGGTAACCCAAAATAATTCACTCTTCTAAAGTGAGATCGATAAAGATCTAACCTTGTTAAAGGTTACAATGCACACTATTAGGTGTGACCTGGTTAGATAATTTATCACTAATAGTTAAATTTTGATTAGCATTCACTATGGGGTCAACAAGATAACACTTTACATTCAATGAATGTCATAGGATAGTACAATAAGACTGTTAAGTTTACTCAGTTAAGAGATTTTCTAAATCAATGGTTAAACTAATATAGTACTGATCTGATTCAAATACAACTCAATTGCAAATATTCTGATCTATTCTATGCTCATAAAATCCTCTAATCATTAACTAATTCACTTCCTCAATATTTCTCAACTTACTTCACTTGGTAAATAGTTTTGTGATGCTCTGTAATGTCTGCAACTTAGTTCTTTATGTAACCTGTTTGATCAGGAATGCATGAATAAAATCTTCATGTGAAACCTCTGCAGTCTCCTTTTTTCAGCATGTTTCAACAATGAAACTCATATCTCTTAAATAGACAAGTAAACTGTGTTCATATCAGCCATCAAATTTTGCCTCATAATCTCCTTCATACATTTTGTCTCTTAAACCTTCCTCGGTAGATGTGTCTTTAACACATTTCAATCTCATCCTTTAGATCATCTCTGAATTATGTCAGTCATGGATCTCATAACTAACTTCATCCTTAACCTTAAAATCATAAAAATATCTAGCTCATCAATTTCAGTTGACTATTATTAGCATTTAATGTTTTCATCCATACTTTGTTAATACTAAAATGCATCGGTGATAACTAACTCAATTATTACTATCACTCAGTATACACTGCACTGGCTCGGTGTATACATAAGTCTTCATTTAATGACCACATAGACTTGTTCAATTCAAATCTCTTCTTCATAATAAATTAATATAACATGCTCAATTCAACAATATAAAGCCATAGACTCATCAATAACTTACCCAATGTTTACCTTATCCTTATCTATCATATCCATCTTTTCCTTATGTAGATATCTCGGTTCTTCATCTTTTCTTCCTTCTACAGATGTTCAGATATTTGTAACTATCATGATAAGTATAGCCAAAACCTAGTTGACATCAATGACAACATATTGACCGATTTAATCATCTTACATATCACTTTAGTAGCTTGGTGATCTCTAATCATTGTTCCTTTAGTTCATCTATATATTCAATCAATTATAGATCATCAATCTCTCCCTTTGACATTGATGAAAACACAAGCAATATGAAAATATGCCAAACACATACCAAAAATGTATTCTACAACTATGTAAGTAAATGTTGTAGCTCGATAAGATCTCCCTAGCTTGATATTTAATATGTTTAATCAATACCAAATAAAACAACATTCCATGCAGACTCTCCTTATGGATTTGATCTTTTTCAGTTCTTTGATTCTTTCTCACATATATTTTCTCAGCAACAGATATTCCAATATGAAGTCTCTCTCCCTGTTTGTGTTCTCACTAACTAATTTTTCATATTCAGTCTCTCTCCCTTTGAAAACAAAGCCAAATAAAATAAATAGCTCCTCAATAGCCAAGTGAGTCTCTGTTTTTCAGTCTAGATCAAGTACCTTCATGTACTAATAAATAAATTCTTTTTCTAGACTCTACATGATGAACTACAATTGATTGAGAACATAATTGATGAGCTACGAGTGATTAGAGATCACGGAGCATTGAATTGTATGTAAGATAGTTGAATTAGTTTTATGTTGTCATTGATGTCAACCGATTTGACAGTACTTATCATGGTAGTTGCAAATATCTAAACATTTGTAAAGAGGAGAGAAAAGATGTAGAACCGAGATATGTACATGGAGGAAGATGGATATGACAGATAAGGATAAGGAATACTCTTGGTAACTTATTGATGAGTCTATGACATCATATTGTTGACTTGATTATGTTGCATTAATCTATTATGAAGTTAGAATCAAATTGTTACAAAGCAATGTGGTCAGTTAATGAAGCATTCAAGTATACACCGATCTAGTGCAGTGTATACTGAGTGATAGTATCAACCAAGCTTGTGTTCATCAATGCATTTCTTTCTTAACCGAGTATGGACAAAAGAACTAAATGTTTAGTTTAGCCAACAAAATTGATGAGCTGGAAAGTACCCCGTAATCAGGGTGAAAAGGTAATTTTTTTTGTGAGATCTACAACTAGCAAAATTCAAGGAAGATCTAATGGATGGAATCAAAATGTGTTACTAACACAACTATCAAAGAAGGTTTAAGTGACAAAATCAACGAAGGAGGTTAAGTGGACAAATATGATGGATGAGAAGAAAATGGTTTACTTGTCTATTTAAGAGACTAGGGTTTCACAATGAAACTTATGCCGGAAGAAAGAGAATGCAAATATATCGCATGAACATTGCTTCATGCTTGCCTAATCAAACCGGTTAAAGGAGAAATGAACTGCAAAGATTACTGACCGTCAAAGAGCTATTACTGAAGGAAAGTAAGTTAGTGAATGTTCATGAACTAAATAGATATATTGATCAGAGGATTTGAATGAGCATAAAATAGATCTGAATATCTGCAAAAGTAGTTGTATTATAATCAGATCAACTGCTATTACAGTTTAACCATTGTAATTAGAGAAAATATCTTAACCCAGTAGACTTGAAAGTCTTGTAATGTCATTCATAGAATGTAATTTTTTTATCCTGTCAACCCCATAGTGAATGATGGTTGGACAATAACTATTAGTGTTAAATCCTCTAACAAGGTCACATGTTACTATGTGTTTTGTAACCTTTAATAGGGTTGGCTCTTCACCGAGCTCACTTCAGAAGAGTGAAAAGTTTTTGGGTTACCGGTCCCAGGTGGTTTTTCCCTTTGTAGGGTTTCCACATTAAATCCCTTGTGTTATGTGTTTATGTTGTGATTGTTTGGATATCATACTTTTCATGTTGCATATTTGATTTGGTTGGTAATCACTATGAGCAGTTAGTTGGTAATCGGTAATATCACATATAGTTTAGTATTTATTGTTTACCTAGCTACATAACTTAGCTAAATTTGTTTTAAGTGGTACATTTTGTATTTGGGACTATCAATAACTGATTCACCCCCCTCTTAGTTATTCTAACACTACAATGTTTCACAACCTTAGAAAAACTAAAGTGTGAGCTATGTGCATCAACATGAATGATCTTCTAATAAAGTATAGGTTGACACAACCTCCTGATCACCTTAGTGACCGATAGACAACAGACAAACCCCTAGTCTAGTCCTCAAATATTCAAATGTGTCTTTTGTTAAGGATTTTGTAAAAATATCATCGAGATTTTCTTTTTAAGTTACAAATTCCAGTTTCACCTACTTTTATTGAACTTGTTCCCTTACGTAGTGATACTTAAATGATATATACTTTTTTTTTTAATGCATCATAGGATTCTTGGAAATATTTATAGCACTAGTGTTGTCACAATATATAATCACCAGGTCTATGATTACCTCATTCATTCCTTCCAACACTTGTTTAATCCAAGCAATATTTGAACAATTTGCAGCAGCAAAAACATACTCTTCTTCTGAAGTAGACTAAGAAATGCATGCTTTTTCCTTTCTTATCCAAGTCAAAAGCCTTTCTCCTAAAAAAGAATGTTCCACTGGTTGTGCTCTTCTATTCATCAATGTTTCCATCCCAATCTGCATCTATATAAACTTGGAGTTCAAATTTGCCTTCTATTGTGTACCATAAACCATAGTCTTCTATCTTCTTCAAGTATCTCAAAATTCTTTTAACTACAACCATATGCGAATCTTTAGGATTGGCATAAAATCTTTCCACAATCCCAACTCCATGTGCTATATCAGGCCTACTGTGTACCACATACATCATTTTTCCAATCATAGATTTGTATAGTGTTTGATTTACTTTTGTAGATTCATCATCCTTTGTCAACTTACATCTAGTTACCATTGGTGTTCCTACTAGTTTTGAATCTTCCATACTAAAATTTTTTAATACTTCTTTAATGTATTTTTATTGAGTGATAAAAAAACCCATCATTCTATTGTATAATCTGCAAACATAGAAAGAATTTAATCCCTCCAAACATTGACATCTCAAATTCCTTTCTCATTTCATCACCAAAATATTTTCAAATCAGATCATGTCCACCAAAGATAATATCATCAACAAATATTTTAGCAATCAAAATATTATCATTAGATTCTCCTTTCATTTACAAATTATTATTTTCACTAGTCCTTACAAAGACAATACTGATAGGATAAGAATGTAGTCTTTCATACCATGTCCTTGGTGCTTTCTTCAGTCCACACAAAGCTTTGCAATATAAATACCATGTTCTTCTGATTTGGATCAACAAAACCTTCCAATTGTTCTATGTAGACCTCGTCCTCAAGAATTCCATTCAGAAAAGCTGATTTCACATCCATTTGATATACTTTGAATCCCTTATGTGCAGCATATGCAAGTAGTATACAGAATCCTTCAAGTCTAGTAATAGGTGCAAAGGTTTCACCGTAATTGATACCTTCTTCTTGTGCATATCCGTTGCATACAAGTCTTGCCTTATTCCTAGTGACCTCACCATTTTCATTTAACTTGTTCCTAAAAAATCCAATTATTACCAATTACATTTTTATCCTTCAGTCTAGGTACCAATGTCCATGTCTTATTCTTCTCAATCTATTCAATTTCCTCATTCATAGCCTTAATCCATTCCTCATTTTCAAGTGCATCCCTAACATTCTTAGTTTCAAACTCATAAAATAAGCATGTGTTTTTTCTTAACTTACTTTAGGTCATCATGCCATCTTTCTTATCTCCAATTATTTGATTCTGTGGATAGTGTATTGTAAAAAATCTTGCTATCACATGTTCTCTTCTTTGCTCACCATTAGGTTTAGGTTCATTTTCCTGCTTAGTAGCTTCTTCGTGGTTCTCGGTATGCATTTTTTTATTCTTAGTAGCATTTTCCTCATGCTTGGTAGACTCATCTTGTGGCTTTGGTAGATAACCTAGATCTTCAACATATATAAACCTACCATAGTCTTCCAGTTCCTTCATGATTTCTTCATCATTCTTTTTAGCAAACTCATCAAATTTTACATTAGCACTTTCTATCATTTTATTAGTAGCCTTTTTCAAACATTTATAATCTTTAATCTTAGTAGAATATCCTAAAAATATTCCTTCATCACCTTTAGAGTCAAATTTACCATTCCTATCATCTTTTAGAATATAACACCTACTACCAAACATTCTGAAATAGATTACATTCAGAGTATATCAAAACCATAACTTATAAGGTGTCTTGTTCGTGTCTTTCTTCAATTGAACTCAGTTCAGGTTGTATAATACAGTGCTGAATTCCTCTCTCCAGTACATTTGTGCAACATTTTTCTCAATCATCAATGTTCTAGCACAATTAACAATAGATCAATTCCTCCTTTCAGTAATCCCATTTTGTTGTGGTGTCCTAGGTGCAAAAAATTGTCTTTTGATTCCATGATCATTACATAAATTAGTGAGCTCATAAAAAATAAACTCACCTCCTGCATCAGATCTTAAGAATTTCAATTCTTTCCTAGTTTATTTTTCAACTTTAGCCTTATACCATTTAAACAATTTGAATGCCTCAGATTTTTCTTTTAAGAACATGACTATCATCATCCTAGAGTAGTCATCAACAAATAAAATAAAATATTAGTCACCATAGTAACTTTGAGTTCTCATATGACCACATAAGTTAGTGTGTACCAACTCCAAAATACCTTTAGATGAATATCTTTACTTTTAAAACTAGATTTGGTCGTCTTTCCTTTCTGACATTGATGGAACATAACATGATTAGGTTTGGTTAGACTAGGTAATCCTCTAACTTTTCTCTTTCTATTGATCTTAATAATGTTATCAAATTTTACATGGCATAGCCTCTTATGCCATAACCATACATCTTCATTATTCACTAGTAAACAAGAAGTTTCAGCATTGTCAAGATAGAATAAATTAACTTTTGATTGTCCTCCAATACCGACAAGATTTCCATTTTCATCATAGATTTTCACCTTCTTTCTTTCAAATGCAACTCGGTGACCTAAGTTATTCAGCTGTACTACACTCAACAAATTGTAGTTAAGTCCTTTTACCTAGTATCCATTATCACATCTAATTCTATCATTCAATAAGATAGACCCTTTTCCTTTCACTTGACAAGGTGTATCATTTACCATTTGCATTGATCCTCCATTATAATGGTCAAGATGTTCAAACTTATCTTCATCACTAGTCAAGTGATGTGTACAACCACTATTAATGATCCAAGTATCAGTCTTACTAACTTTAGAAATAAGGGTTGTTTCTACATACCTTTCCTCTTCTTATGAATCATCTTTCATTGGTAAAAATACCACTTCAAATTCATCATCAGTGTCAGTGTCAGTGTCATCTTCATTTTCTCCTACAAGGTAACATGCCTTCTTGCCCTTGTCTTTGTAATCTCGGTTGTCTCTGTTGTAGTACAGTTTCCTCTATTATTCCTTTTGCCAAAATTTCCATCACCAGATCAATCATTATCTTTATCTTCCTCTTTCCTGTTAGGACATCTAGTAGCAATATGGCCAGTCTCTTTAAAATTAAAACAAGCTAAATGTAACTTTTCCTTATACCTTCCTTTACCCCTTTGAAGTCTTTGGACCATAAGTGCTTCAATCTCATCAAGCTCATCTTTTTTGTCAATGTAACTTTCATTCTTTATATTATGCTTACTTCTACATTTACCAATCTTAAGAGATGACATAAAATAAGACTCAACACTTGGTACAACACTATTGTCATAATTATTAAGCTCAAAAGTAGTTAACTTTCCAATCAGACTATCAAGAGTAAGAGTGCTATTAGGTGAATACCTCATTTCATGAGTAGAAGATATTCTGATTGCATAGATAGGCCACAAGGTTCTCAGTATCTTACTTACCACAGTATCTTCAAAAATAGTACCTCCTGCTCCTCGGATAGCATTGAATACCTCTTTGATTCAGTTTGAGTATTGTGCGATGTTCTCACCTTCCTTCATCTTCATGTCATCAAAATCTACCTCTCAAGCTTTCAACTATGGCTCTCATTACGTTCTCATCACCACCATAGCCTAGAGAAAGTTTATCCCACATTTTCTTTAGGGTAAAAGTATAGAACTATATCACATTAGAGGACAAACTTAGGGGTTCTGACTAGATCGGGTTCAGGTAGAACTATGTGGCACCCACTAGGTGCCATGTGGTGTCTATGTGGCACGAGGGTTTCTACCCGAACCCTTTCGGCCGAAATGGTTCCTGCTAGAAGGGGTTCGACTGAACCCCTAAAAATCTATTTAAGCAAATAAATACCAATGCGTGGCTCATTTGGTTTGAGTGGCTTTTAGATTTTGTAGAGAGCTCAGCAGGTATTTTAGCTGAAAGAGGTAGGCAATTTTTTAATTTTTTAATTTTAATGTTTTTTAATGTTTTTTAATGTTTTTTAATGTTTTTTTAAAGTTTCTAAAGTTATTTTTTTAAATTTAATATTAAATAATTATAATTTAAATAAAAATGTTTATTTAATAGTTATTTTTGTTTATTTAATATTAGATAATTAAAATTTAAATAAAAATGTTTTAATTTAATAGTTATTTTTGTTTATTTAATATTAAATAAATGTAATTTAAATAAAAATGTTAATTTAATAGTTGTTTTAGTTTATGTAGTTTTATTATTTTTAATTATAGAAATTAAATAATATGATTTTATGTAGATTTAGTTATTTAATTAATATAATATTTTTTTCAGTTAATAAAATGTGTTAGTTATTTAATTAATTTTTTTATTAGATATGTTTTAAAATATTACAAAAATGTTACAAAACATTAGGAAAACATATATAAATTATTAGAAACATGATATTAAAACATTCAAACCAACATAAACCTTAACATTAAATAAACATGAACCCTAACCAGAAACCTAATTTTAAAAAATATCCCTTAACATAATTAAAAAATAAACCTTAATATGAAACGTACATGAACCTTAACATTAAACCAACATGAAAATAGAAGATGAAGAAACATAAACTCTAACAATAGAAACTAACATAAACTTTCTCTCTATGACCAATTAAGACCTAACATGAAATTAATTAGATGTAATAGGACCTTTTAAGATCTAATAAAACCTAATTAGACCCTTAACATCTAATATGACTCTTAACATGATTAATACTTCCTATTAAACTCTAATACTATAAACTAACATAAACAAAAATTATAGAAACCAATTAAGACCTAATACCTAACCAATTAAGACCTAACAAGTGACTAATATTTGACTAATTAGGACCTATTAATTGAGCAATTAAGACTTTTAACATGTGACTAATATGACTAATAACACCTAAATTGATTAATACAACCTAATAAGACCTAATACGTACTTTAATAAGACCTAATATTACACCCTTAAGAACTAATAGGACCTATACTTGACCAATTATGTCCAATATGACCTACTAAGACCTAATAGTCCTACCAATTAAGACCTAACATGTGACTAATACTTGACCAATTAGGACCTATTAATTGACCAATTAAGACTAATTAATACTTAACATGTGACTAATATGACCAACTAATATAGGTAACATGATTAATTATACAACCCCTTAAGACTTAATAGGATTAATATGTTTATTAAATTTGTATGTACATGTATTTATAGATTTCATTTTAAAACTAGATGATCTTAAATTTGTAACATGTATGTTTCTTAAATTTGTATATATATATATATATATATATATATATATATATATATATATATATATATATATATATTTCAATTTTAAACTAGATGATTAAATTTGTAACATGTATGTTTCTTAGATTTGTATGTACATGTGTAGATATATATATATATATATATATATATATATATATATATATATATATATATATATATATATATATATATATATATATATATATATATATATATATATATATATATATATATATATATATATATATATATATTCTTGTTTATCTATTACATGGCATCGGATAGAGGGTCAGTAGATTCAGGAGAGCCTAGTGTTCATGGGGGTGGGGGTGGTAGTGGTAGTGGTAGTGGTCGCTCCTCTCATAGATCAACTGATACAACAGAGGCTAGAGAGAAGCTATTTGTAGATACTATTGATAGATTAAGACGAGCATTACATGTTTTGGATCAGACCTTAGCTTCATACACCACCATTACAAATAGGGATAAGGTGAACATTATTATAGATGATTTTTTACCTATGATTGGCACAATTGAATCATACAACTCGTATGATACTATCAGCATTGATAGATTCTATACTTCTTTGTCTCGTAGTGTTACTGGCACTGTGAAGTACAAGGAGATCAATACAGTTGTTTCCACCCCTATGCTGAAGGACATGTTTTCTCATTATCGAGACATGAGTAAGGTGAGAGGGTACATGGTCACAAGATATGAGGATGACCTAGTGGGACTATTTATATATCCTTGATGGTTGGCTGCTCATCACAGGTGGCCCCAGAAGGATGAGCTTCCACTATATTTCTACAAACAATTGTTTGCAGAATTTCATTTATAACTTGATGTTGATTATACAGATTATCCTAATTATGTTGGGTAGGGGAGAGGGAGATTATTTGATAGGTTCATAGCGCCTAATGCTCCTGTACCCGCTAATAATTGGACAAGGGTGGGTCCAAACCTTTTGGTCATACCAAAAGGTTTGGAAATGGCAGGAACGAGTGTGCTAGATGACAAGATGAGGATGGATGTTTATTCTAGTATAGCGAGTATCACCACATAGGTTAAGGAGATGTCATCTAATTGTGTGGGGAGATACATGTTATGTTCTCATTCCAGCATTCCTCCACCTACACATGATTCATCCTCTAATGGTGATCTATATGATATGGTTGACATACCATCTCCCTTGGAGGTTACATCTATATCAAATATGGATTATTTGTGATGTACGAGTGCATTATTATCCATTGATATACTTTATGCATATCAGACCCTATAGATAGTTGGTGGGATTTCACTCAGGGAGGTTCCATCATTTGTCAGGACCTATATTAGTACTGGATTAGGTTCTCAGTAGACTGCACCACTGACAGATCCTCAGTAGACTGCACCACCGATAGGTCCTTAGTAAATTGTACCATTGACAGGTCCTTAGATGACTACACCACCACCTATAGCTCCTCCATAGACTACATGTTTATAGGTCACTTGCACAAATATTGCAACCTGATCAGAATGATAATATTGAGCTTGAAGATATTTTTGAGGGGAAAATGTATAGTTCTCAGAGAAATTTACAATTGAAAGAATACAACCAAGTGAAAAAAAATCTTTGGAATCACTGAACTGTTTAGGTTTCCATCGTGCACCATGACAATGCTAGATATGTTGAGAAATTAGAGTATGAAATCTGGTCATAAACTTAAGGTAGGGCAATTCATTCTCCTTCAATACATTTTTTTTTGGATTCATCTCCTCTCTTTGTTTGATATGTCTCATATTCAAATATTTTCCACAAAACTAGTGTTGAAACATTAATATTCTCAATTTGTAATGGAAATTTATGCAAATCTCCATAATCACTGCATGCATTCTTTATACACTATACTTTGAACTCATCTGAATCTTCTAGTTTATCACATAAAATAGACTTCACAAATTATACATCATACTTCCAGGGATGACCATATTTGAATCAACAACTACCATAAATTTTTAATATGATTTTAAGTATAGATGAAACTCAACATGATTTCAACAACAACAAGTTTCTAAAACCTTATTTATGCTGATGTATGATAAACTTCAAGGCTAGCTTTCACACCCTCCAAGAGACTTCACTTGCCTCCTAGTGTCCTATTCCTCTATAGGATCTTCCAATAGAATTAATTCATTAAATAAGACCTATTCAAACTCTTCTATAAGAGTGAATCTCTAAAAACTTCACCTTGAATGATCAAGACCTTAGTTTTGATTCACTTGTCCACACTCATTCAGAAGGCTCTAAGTGTCAAATCTGCATAAAATTTCTTGAACATTGTAGTGGTCTTATCCACCATGAAAAAATTCTTATTCTTTCCCATTTGATCCATTTTTGAAGGGTCTTCATTCACCTTCTTATCGGCTTCCATGATTCATCATGAATTGACCTTAAAAATAGGCCTATTCTAGTAGCCCTTACTAGTCACCTTTTGCTGTTTCTTGCAAAAATTTTCCAAACAACTTGAAAAAATAGGACTTGATTAGGACATCCTTTTGAAAGTTTTAAATGATTCAAAAAGTTTCTATGTATGATAATGACCATACAGGGGGTTCCTATAAACTAGGACAAGAGGCCTAATAGGCCTAATTTCTAGGACTGAACTCTAATTTTGATAGAAAACTTGTTCAAACAAAATCCTAAATGATTGGTATGACTCCTATATGCATAGAATGGATAGTTATGATGTTCACCTTCATGAAAAATTCCTGTAGCTGTATGGATCCTTAAAACCATGCAATGTTTCTTCACTTCTTTCACCTCTAGACCTCTAATCGGGTTTCACAAACTCGCCTAGGGCCTAGCATATCAAATAGTTCCACATGTTTTCAAGACTCATAAATCCTAAAAGTATATAAAAAAATGAATCCTTTTCCATTTCCATCTAACATGAATGATTAGCCACAGTTAGATTTCATGGAGGAGCCACAACTCTCTAAACTACTCAAAACAAGCTAAAAATGAACTCCTTGAACTAGAATACCAAAAACCAACACTTAGATTAACTCAAAATGACTTTCTCTTCAAATGAAAAAGTACCCTAATAGTCAATAAAACCATAAAAAATCATTAGATTTATATTTTCAATCCATAAAGTATGACTTTCAACACAAACACCAAAAAATCTTTGTTAAAATGCTTACAGATCTCTCTTTTCTTCTTCTAAAACTATTACAATGCATAATGAAACTTGGTGTTCGAGTCTTTCATAAAATTAGATGCCATTTCCTTCTTTATAGGGTCTATTGGCCGAGCATAACCTCTTATAACTTAGGGAATCCAAAGATACCCGGATGTCATGCACTCTTTTGTAATAATTGCAAAATTGAAGACAACTTCTTTTGAACATTTGGCAATTTCCACATATGCCATGTTCTTATATTCTTGGACTTCTAACCTCACATGTCTCAAGGATCCAAAGCCATTTACAACCTTATGGCATCTTTATAACAACAAGATGTATTTAGAATGCATTTAAGACTCTCACCTAAGCTAAGCTTCTAACATTAAGAAATTAAATAAACAACTAACAAAGGCTATTATTGTGGCCTTAGTCCTAATGACTAAATAACCTAGCCAACATAGCAAGAGACCTTATAAGATCTAAAAACAACCTATCTAGCCTTTTGACTTGGCTAGAGTCAAGTACAAGCCAAAAACTTACTAACCATGGAGGCTAGCCTAGGTGCTCCTACACAATATGCATACCAAGCAAGGGTGCAACCTCTCAAACATTCTTTTACATATTTTCACATCTAAAAATTATTTCTTGAATGCTTCAAATAATTCACTTTGTGTTGTATCTATAAAATGTTTTGGATGTGCAGTTTTCATACCAGCCTCTTCATCTTTCATCTATATTGTATCCCTTCTATTAGAAGAAACGCGAGAGTGAGCGGTCAAATATTCAATGACTAGTTTTTTTGCATCTTCAGAAATTCTATCTTTTCTAGGAAGCCTACAAATATTTACCCAATTTTTTTCAATGTTTCCATCTAACATATTTCTCTTCTTGATATATCTTTGAATAGTTCTTCTAGATACATTTAGTAAATCATAAATTGCATGCACTTTTTTTCTCTGTGTCAACCTCCTACTAGAAAAAGTAGTCATAATTTCTCTACTTGAAGCACTTAAATCAGCTCCTCGACTTGAGTTATTAATGTTGTTCAATGCATCTTGAAAATTTTTAACTATTGTTCGATTTACATTGTCTCCTGAGTTTTTCTTGTTGTCAACACCCAACAACTCCAAAACATGAGTCATTTCTTTTTTCCTGAATAACCTAACAAATAATTGAGCTCTTGCAACCATACTTTTATTTTCAAAATATTCATCCCAAATTTTTTTGTAGTGATTTTTAATTGTACTTTTAGATAACATTTCTTCAAATGAAATTTGACTAAAAAGTGAATCCTCATTCATCTCCATCAAATTGCCCATGCCAAAAGATATATTTCCACCTCCAGAACTACCAATTTGTTCCCTTGCTTGAATTGCATCTTCTTGAATATCAATAGGTTCTTCATAAAATTCAACAGGTTGATCTTGATTATGTTTTCTATGATATTTTTTGTCATCCTTTATTCGATCATATTTTCTTAATCTATTCCTTTTATTCCCCATTGCAAAAACTGTTTAGATTGAAAAATATAAAAGAATCACTTAACTTGAAAAACTCACACATTTCTATAAAAGCTTACGCTCATAAGCAACCAAAATATATACATATTTATCATTCACAAAATCACAACAATCTAATCTTGCAAAATTTCTCAAGGACAATGAAAAAAATACAATCACTCCAAAATCATCAACCTATCTTGGAAACACAACGAAGACAATATTTTCCAAAGAATAATTGCAAAAAAGGTGTTCAAACCTTACCTTAAACCACCACTTGACAGAAATCATGCAAAGAACAATCCAACAACCTTGAAATTTTCCAAAGCTTTCACAATCCTCCAATTCAATCTCAGAGCGAAAATCTATAAACCTATATATCGAATACTAGCCAAAATTCTCTTAATAAAGAAAACCAAATAAGGGTTTCAATGCATGCAACACCATAAACAAGTAAACTGCCTTGTGAAAAATAGAAAAGAATCACTTAACTTGAAAACACTAAATCAAAACTTGACATGCAATAACGAAATATAAAATAAAAATCATTAATAAATTTCAAAAAATTATTAAAAATCACTTAATTCAAGATAAAAACCACTTAACTCTTACTAATAAAATTAAAATAATTTATAAATTTCAAAAAACTATTAAAAATTTGTAAAAAAATTGATTTTATTTAAAAAACCGGCCATAGTGTTAAAATTTGGATTTTAGGAGCTTGGTAATGCACGGGACCATGTTTGGTTGCCTAATAGGTCTGGTTGAACCAGGTCCAATCGGACCCCTTCCGATCAGACCTGATTCGACCGGACCTATGTGGAATCCTATTTGGTAGCCAAGTAAGCAAAAAAAGGGTGGCTCTTAGAAGTTCTCACTTCTGAACCTGAATTCTTGGTCAAAATTTATCTTTCTGTAAAATCTAAAAATACTATTTTGTAGAGCTCAGAGTCAAGATTATGGTCATGTAATTTTTATCATGTTTTGATTTCATATATAATATATTATAAGTTGAAAATACTTCAAGTAGGTATTTTAACATTTAAGAACACACTTGTTCAAAAAATATTTAAAATAACAAATCATGTCAGAAAAATTAAAATTTTATATTTAACACTAGAGGAGAGAGTCATCTTCAAGAATATATAATTTTTTTTAATGGTATAGATTTTATAAGGAAAATTTGATGCAAATAAAAAATTGTTGATTTCAGGTAACACCAACTTTGGATAGTTATAGCATATAAAATATATACCGATATCCAATATTTCTTTTTTTATGCACTAGCTATACATGTCATCTAAAACATATTATGGAATCAGAGGAAAAAATTATTATTTGCATATAGTTTGTTAACACGAACTAGACCCTAGATTTTGAGCATATTTTAGCAATAAAAAAATGGACTTCAAAAATTAAAAAACTATGTCAATTTTTGTTGAAATTTTTTTTAAAAAATTATAAGCATAAAATTCATCAAATTTTACACGTTTCATTAGTTTACATCATCTTCAAATTCTAAACACAAATGCCACTTTTATGTCGTTAAAGTTGAAACATTTGCATGTTGTCATCCTTTTGCTTTATAAAAGTGTGACACAAGTTTGTATTTTTACCCTTCACTATAGTGCAATCCTTTACATCCACAAATTCAACATTAGATAGAGCAGTAACAATATCTATCATAGTAATATTATGTTCATGTCTGTCTCTCAGCTGATCAAGATTCAAAGGTCCAACATTTGGTTGTAAGTAGCCATTGTCTATTAAATGTATAGTAGATTCTCCAATTCTAGATATGTGAAGCCTCATTTGACTTCTCCATGTGGAGAAGTTATCTTTGTTTAGCTTAGGCACTTCCCACTTATAGATCTTATGATCTTTTGGCTCAAGTCCTTAAAACTTTCCTCCAAGAAACCAATACGCTATGATACCAATTGTTATAATAACTGCGAGGGGGGGTGAATCAGTTAAATCAATTATCCTACAGTCTCAAACTCCCAGATGTACCTTACAAAACAATTTCAACAATTTATGTAGATCAATAACACAGAATATCAATTTGTCTATTCACTTTACCGAATACCAGTAATTATCCAAAATGTGATTATTGACTAAATCAACTATGAAGTATGTAAAGTATGATAGAAAACCAATCATAAAAAATAACACATAACACAATAATTTAACATGGAAACCCTACTAAGGCAAAAACCACCTGCTACCAATAACCCAAAATAATTCACTCTTTTGAAGTTAGCTTGGTAAAGAGACAACCCTATTAAAGGTTACAATGCACACTTTTAGGTGTTACCTGGTTAGAGGATTTATCACCAACAGTTAACTTTTGACTAGCACTCACTATGGGGTCATCAAGATAACACTTTACATTCAATGAATGTCATAGGCTAGTACAATAAGACTGTTAAGTCCACTTGGTTAAGAGATTTTTTGAATCAATGATTAAACTGATAGAGTACTGATCTGATTCAAATACAACTCAATTGTAAATATTCAAATCTATGCTATGCTCATAAATTCCTCTGATGATTAATCAATTCACTTCCTCAATATTTCTCAACTTACTTCACTCAGTAAATAGTTCTCTGATGCTCAGTAATGTTTGTAGCTTAGTTCTTTTTGTAAAAAATTTGATCAGGAACACATGAATAAAATATTCACATGAAATCTCTACAGTTTCCTTTTGTCTGGCATGTTTCAACAATGAAACTCATATCTCTTAAATAGACAAGTAAACCATTTTCATATCAGACATCAGATTTTACTTCATAATCTCCTTCATTCATTTTTCCAATTAAACCTTCCTTGGTAGATGAGTCTTTAACACATTTTAATCTCATCCTTTAGATCATCTCTAAATTATGTCAATTGCAGATCTCATAACCAACTTCATCCTTAACCTTGAAATCATAACAATATCTAGCTCATCAATTTCAATCGGTTGTTCTTAGCATTTAATGTTTTCATCCATACTCTGTTAATACTGAAATGAGTCAGTGATAACTAACTCAATTATTACTATCACTTGGTATACACTGGACTGGCTTGATGTATACATAAGTCTTTAATTACCAACCACATTAACTTATTCAATTCAAATCTCTTCTTCATAATAAATTAATGTAACATGCTCAAGTCAACAATATGAAGCCATAGACTCATCAATAAGTTACTCAATATTTACCTTATCCTTATCTATCATATCCATCTTTTTCTTATGTAGATATCTCAATTATTCATCTTTTCTTCCTTCAACAAATGTTCAGATGTTTGTAACTATCATGATAAGTACTGTCAAAAACTAGTTGTCATCAATGGAAATATATTGAGTAATTTAATCATCTTACATATCACTTCAGTAGCTCAGTGATATCTAATCACTATTCCTTTAGCTCATCTAGATATTCAATCAGTTGTAGATCATCATTGGAGACTTTGTACCGACTCTAGCACAATAAATGGGATAAACATTAGGTATAGGTTTCCTATCCCTAGGATTGGAGACCTTATGGACTATTTAGGTGGATCAAAATACTTCTCAAAAAGAGACCTTAAAAGTGGGTACCACTAGATAATGATCAAAAGAATAAATGTGTGGAAGGCAACTTTTAAGACCATTAAGGGACTCTATTAGTGGCTTGTCATGCCATTTTTCCTATATAATGCTCCAAGCACATTCATGAGGTTAATGAATGAACTGTTGAAATACTTTGTAGGGAAGTGGGTTGTTTTGTACCTATATGACATCTTAGTGTTCAATAAAACAAAGGAGGATCATCTCAAGCACCTGAAAATGGTAATGCAAAGGTTACATAAAGAAAAATTGACAATAAACTTGTAGAAAAGTGAGTTCTTAAAACATGAGCTAGTATACCTTGGATTTTTCATCTTTGAAGGTAATTTTAAGCTAGAATCAACCAAGGTGGAGGAAATATTGAAATGGCCTTCACCTAATTTAGATACTAAGGTTAGAATCTTTCATAGCCTATCACAATTTTGTAAGAAATTTATTAGATAGTTTTGTGAGATCTGTGCACCAGTTTTTGACACCATTAAGGGTGGTGTAAAGACTAAGTTTTAGTGTCTAGTGAAAAAGATAACAAGGGGTTTGTCATCTTAAAATAGAGGATAAACACACAAGTAATACTATTATTTCCTAGTTTTTATAAATGATTCACAATAGAATGTGATACTAGTCACATTACCATTAGAGAAATACTCAGTTAGGAAGGAAGACAAGTGGCCTTTCATAGTGAAAAAATTAGTGATACTCTTCTTATGACTTGGAATTATATGGATTTCTCCAAGCACTAAGAAAATGGAGACACTATCTCCTCCCTAAATAGTTTGTGGTCTATATAGACAACCAAGATTTGAGTGTTCTTAACTCATAGGAAAAGGTAAGTCACAAACATATGAAATTAGTGGCATACATCCAAGCCTATACTTTCACCATAAAACACAAGAAAGGAATTCAAAACAAGGTGGCAGATGCATTGTCTAGGAGGTTTCTCATACCCCAAGAAATTCAGTTAAAAAGAATTGGCATAAAGAGCTTCAAGGTGTTGTACCCAGAGGATGAGGAATTTTTAGGAGCCTACAAGATATTTATGGAATACAAAAATCATTTTCATGGTGATTACTTTGAATATACTATTCAAGATGGTCTTTTGTTTATGGGTGGGAAACTGTGTGTACCAAGGGGTTCAATGAGAGAGAACCTAGTGCAATAAAAATATAATGGTGCATTAAGTGGTCATTTTGGCATACACAATACTTTAGAACTTGTTAAAATATACTAATATTGGCCTAAGATGAATAGGGATATTCAAACGTATGTAGAAACTTGTATTATCTATTAAAATGCTAAGGGAACTTCATCTAATGTAGGATTGTATCAACTCCTCCCAATTCAAAATAGGCCTTGGGAATGCCCTAGCATGGATTTTGTGGTTGGGCTCCCTAAGAGAAAGAAACACTTAGATAGTATCTTTGTGATAGTGGATAGGTTTAGTAATGGCCCACTTTGTACCATGAAAACTACCCATGATGCATCCTATATAGAAAATCTCTTCTTTAGAGAGGTGGTAAGAATACATGGATTATCTCTCAACATTGTATTTGACAGAGACTCTAAGTTTATGAGTCATTTTTTGAAGACCCTTTGGCTTAAGCTTGGCACCAATCTTTCTTTCATCTCTACACATCATCCCCAAATTGATGGGAAGACTAAGGTAGTCAACAAGAGCTTGGGGAACCTTATAAGGTTTCTCACCAAGGGATATAGCCAAGCATGTGATCATCTAATAGTCCAAGAAGAGTTTTCTTATAATAATACAATCAATAGTTCCACAAGGAAGATCCTCTTTGAGATAGTTTATGGGATACATTCTAGGGTTATTTTTTAGCTTAGAGACCTTTGGAACAATGAAGAGAAGAGTGGACATGCATATGATTTTTCCCATTCAATGAAGGAGGTTCATGATACAATAAGGAAGGCCCTCATGGTGAGTACTAATCACACCAAGAAAAAGATAGATGATAGCAAAAGAGAAGTTCATTTCAGGATTGGAGACCTAGTAATGGTACATCTGAGTAAAGAAATATTGAAAAAAGGTGTTCCACACAAGTTGAAAATGAGGATAATAGGCCCTTGTGCCATTCTAGCTAAGTATGGGCCAAATGCTTACAAGGTTGAACTATCAACAGACATGGGAATTTCATCAGTCTTTAATGTTACAGACTTGGTATCATATAATGGACCAAATCCTAAGGGATGACACCATGAAATAGATAAGGTAGAGGAGATCAAAGTCTTGAAGTTTCCATTCATCCCAAAGCACCAAGACAGAAGATATTGGACTCAAGGGTTGCCAAGAATACAAGAACTAAGGTATATATGGAGTACCTAGTTAAATGGAAAGGTAAAGAATAATCTAAAGCAACTTGGGTCCTAGAGATTGAGTTCAATAGGTTAGGCATAGATCCTAACTTAGTTCCTTCTATTGAAGCATGACTTCTTTTTGTTAGGGGGGAATGGTGCAGGAGAACCAAGGGTGAAAGACCTTCTTTGTTTTTGTGATGTTGCTTTTCTAGTTAACTAGGTTGATTACAAAATAATAGGAAAATTTTTGATGTTTTAGGGTTTTCTAGGGTAATATTTGGAGGCTTATTGGTCCATCCACTCATTGTAATGTCTTAGAGGACACACGGGTCAAGTAGTAGAATGGACCCTCTAGATCTTTTGGAAGTTGATTTTGGAGTGTTTTGAGTCTTAAAGTTTAGGTTAGAATTCTATTTGAGTTATCCATGGAGTCAAAAAAAACCTAAGACCATTTAGGTAAGATCTTAGGAAAATTTTCTCATAGAAACTTTGCATTTTTGTAAAAGTTGCAAAAGTTGCTCGAAAACTTTTCTTGTAATGAAGTTTTAGACCTAAATGAATGAATAGTTTAGTTAGAGACAATGAAACAAAGAGGATGAAGTTATTTAAGACCTTCGATGTCCAATTCAAAATGTTGGTTAAGGTTTTATTTGTATTTCATACTTTTGTGTGAATGAGACTAGTAACAGTGACCGTATCATCCACTTTTCAATTGAAATACTAGTAAATGGAATAGAGTTGTTGGTTTTTTCAATATAATCAAATATTTATGGTTTTTTAATAAATTTTTATGTCATTATATTGTGGAAAATATTTCATTAGATAGGTTATTTTTGAATTTCTTGAAGTTAGTGGTTTCCTGGTCCATTCTGGACTACGTAAATAGAATGGCCTCTCGAGCTTCCTAGAACCATGGAAAAAAAAATGTGCCTAGTTATAATGAAAGAGAGGTCTATGGAAATAATTTTTTTTTGGTTTGTTTGTATAAGTGCAAGGATAAAATTATGAGCTCTTTCCCTAGGCAAGCTTGGTAATAGCCCGACTACGGAAATAAAGGATCAAAGATTGTCTATTATAGAGTTGGACTGATTTTTGCAATTTTAGGAGTCAGAGCATGTTGAGTCAATAAAGACATAAATTTTCAAGCAATGGTGGAACCCCAAGACATGATCTCATCAGTCTATGAAGGAAAAGCCAGGACTCTGACCCTTTATACCTATTTTTACAGACTATGACCTTGAGTAAAGAAAGTTATTGTATAGAAAAAGTGAAAAACCCTAACTTTGAAAATCATTCTTAAAATAGAAAAGGCCTTCAGAATCCATGATTAGTTTTTTGGGTCTTTAAGCCAAATTTTGAAATAATCCCTAATTTGTACCTAGACAGGGCTACAAGGAAAACTAGGCCTAATTCCTAGTTTGTAGGAACCCGATGGGAAGGATATTGGATGAAGGTTCTAAAATGTCAATATAGTCATCGTTTGACCTAAAGAAAATTGAATTTCAACCCTGCAAGTCATGGTGAGAAAGCTGACATAGCTAGCTAGAAATCCCTATGTAACTTTCAGCGAGCATTGACACAATTATTGATAGGAAGAGACTTGGTTGGAATGGTAGTTTTCTAAGTGACCTTCCCTTGATAATTAGGGTTGGAGAATCCCTAGGAAGGTCTATTGAAGAGGCCTAGCAAGTGACTCAAATAGATTCCTAATTGAAGATCCAAGACTCGACTTATCAATGTACCATTACTATCAATAAAATTATAACCTTTGACATTGAAATAAAGATTCCTCCCAATAATACCCTTTCTTTAAAAAATTTGGTAGTATATACTTGTCCATTGTAGGATACCATGCTCTGAGAACTTATTTGAATCCGTAAAGGGTCTTATTCAGTGTATAGACCATATTTGAATCATATACAATAACTCAAAACCATTTTTTTTCAAGGGCATGTGGAGGATCATGGTGGGCCAAAGTAGGTCATTAAGTAGCAATAAAATTTGAAAATAGGCGACAATTTTTTATTATCCTCTTATTGTACTTATATATTATGGCTAAAGTAGACTCTTAAGGACATGAAGGTATTTTAGGATGAAACAATTTGAATGATGTCAATAAAAAAAGTAGTTTTCTTTTGAATTTGATTTAGTGAAACGTTTTAAAATATTTATTCATAAATAACTCACATCTCTCTCATTTTTCCTATGCATTTTGCAATTTTTATTAGAGATTTGGTTCTATGGAGAAGACCTTAAATATTTAAAGAGATCCTAATGGCACACAAACTAACACTTTATATGTTTGATAGAACTAACTATAGTTATTTGAAGATAAATATGCAAGCATATATGATCTCTCTTAGTTATAAAAGTCAGAAGGATATTGAGAAACAATATGTGAAACTGTCAAATGGATTGAATGCTCTTGATGAGATCAAGGCATTTGAGGAAAATGAGAGTGTGAGTTATGCTAGTTTGAACACACTTTCTAAAACTGATTTAACAAAAGTTGTATCTTTTTAAACTTATCATGATGTTTGGAAAAAATATATATATATTTGTGAAGGAAATGATATAGTCAAACAAGAAAAGTTGTATAATAACAAGGTTAAATATGAATTATTAAGGGTGCAAAAAACTGACAATATAAAAAGCTATTTGTAGAAGATAGGTGTTTTTATGAATGTGATTAGAGTTCTTGGTGGTGAGTTTGAAGAAAAATATGTCATGCAAAAGGTACTAAAAAATCTTAGTAAACTCTATAGTTATAAGGTTTTTTCTATAGAATAACCTCAATTTCTAAATGAGTAAACCAAAAAATAGATGTATGTCTCCTTACTTTCTTCCAAGATCGAGTAGGGAATCTGGTACTACCAATGGAAGATCAAAAATCATATTTAAAGATACTAAATTAGGAAAAGAAGAGGAATATAATAAGAAAGAATTTGATGAGATTGATGCAAACTTTTGATGAAGAATGAAGAAAGGAATTTTGAATTACAAAGGTAAGCTACCTTTTAATTTTTTTAGTTTTGTAAAGATATTTCATTTTGATTTTAGATGTCCTGATAGAATTACAAATAAAAAGAATAAGGAAAGAATTTTTTTTTAGAATTTCTTATTATGCGAGAGAAAATACTAGTATTTTACATGAGGAATCATTTTTTGAAGAAGATGATAAATGCTTGTTCTTATCTGTTGAAGAAAAATCTTATTCTACTAAGTTCCCCAAAAAACTTTTTGAGAGAAAATATTTAGAAACTAATACTAAAATTTTAGATACCATGGCTTCTACTATTTATATTTGAAGAGACAAATATTGTAATGCCACACCAAGAAACCCAAGAGGATAACATAAAATTTAGCTATAAAACTTCAAGAAATTTTATTTTTTTAAATATCTAAGTACACATATATTTGTAACATATTATAATATCAATATAACATCCTCTTAGGTACCCTGACGTTTCTACATAGAAACACATAATCAATAGCACAAATTAATCATAAGATGGAAAAAATAGATTAATAATACAATATTCATAATAAATCCATTAAGAGTCTAACTAGTTTACATAATGATAATAATCAAGTATATAATCCATCCAATGATACATCTCAATAATAATAAGAGCATATCCATAACATGGTAGCAACCACTTACATGAGCATATGTTTACAATATCAAAACCCATTGCATTGTATCATACAATATTCTAATAATGATGATGCATCATGAATATGACATGAATGTGAAAATAAGAAGCCAAAATTTCACAATGATCAACAAAGAGCTACACAAAAAACCATGAATCATGATAAAAAAATTCTCACCACAAAACCACATGGAACCTTGAGGCCCAGTTCCCCGAGCCAGGAGATGGACATTAGGTCCATGGGCACAACACAAGAAACATATAAGAATATATAAATGACACAAAATGGAAAATAGAAAGAAGCTTAGGAACATCAAAATAATTAACAAAGATAATCACATAGGTTACCAAAATAATAACTATATTGTAGAAAATCTACAAATATGACATATGGGAATCCTAGGAAATATTATAAAGGGTATCATCACATAGCTCCCACTCCTAAGTTACCTGACCAATATTTCTAGATCCCAACACCTGGGTGGCACTACTGTGGAACTGACAACCTTTCATGAGGTGTCCAACGTGCTTATTTTCAAGATCAATGTCCCATAAATGACCAAGCATTCTCCAACCTATCCATGGTTTATACAAGAACACAAAGCCATGGATGAGGAAACTCAATTATATTATTCATGTGTATCCTAAACTATTTCATTTTATTACATTTTCACATCATTAAAACTCCACAATGGGTACCTTGGAAGAACCACTTAAGGCCCTGACCCCCATTGTGTGTAATTCTTGAAGTTATGCTACTTGAAAAGCCTCTCAAAACATAAAACCCAAAATGACATTAAAACCAAATCATAAGAATCAAGATCCACAAGATATCCCATTTTGTGCTAAAAAAAATAATTCACTACATCATGAAGATAAATCTCTATACAAGAATCAAACCTCCTCAAAACCATAACTTTTAGAATTTAACCAGGGCCAACCCTAAAATTTGGATCCAATTTCATATCAAGGTCATCATGCATAATAATTCACATAAACATACCATCTAATTCAAGGAAAATCCAAAAAAAAAACCATTATCCCTATAAGAACATAAATCCATAAATAACATAGACCACAAAATTCAAAAACAACATTACTCCACAAGCCTCTAGTAAAATATAAATTGCTTGTTATACAAAAAACTTATTAAGAATAACAGGGGATAAACATAGACAGAGAAAAACTTGAGTCTCCAATTTAAGAATATCATTTTACAATTCAAAATATATGTGAAGAATGGAAATGACATTTCTAAAACCTATTGTAAAATATACCTAAACAACATTACCAAAGGTTAAAACCCATTGTTGTACTCAATACCATGAAACACCCAAGTCAAGGAATAAAAATACTTTAAAAATCCCACATTCAAGACCAATGTAGGTGATATGAGCATGGAAAGGTTAGTAGAAATCAATGTAAGTACCCACATATGATTGGATATCACAACCCAAACATGAGACAAAAATATGAAATCAAGTATAGTCATATGGATGAGTATTACATCCTCCCCCTAGAAATGGGTTTACTCTTAGAATCCCTCAAATAGGAAGGGATATAACTCTCTCACCCTAAATGCCTCCTGCCAAGTAGTTGAGTGCTCATCAGTAGGGTCCTATTGTACCCTTACCTAATTGATGGTTTGACCCCTCAAGGTTAGTACCCATTTCTTTAGTATGCATATAAGATCCAAAACTAGTTTCATGTCCTTGACCTATAATGCATTCAAATCAAGCACATGTGTAATACCAAGATGATACTAACTAAGTTCTAATAGATGAAAGATATCATGAATATGAACCAGGATAGATGGAAAATCAAGGAGATAGGAAATAGGTCCTATACACAAAATAATCTCAAATGGGCATATAAAATGAAGTAACAACTTATAACCCTTTCTAAAATGGATTGGTATTTTTCATGTTGCAGTCTAAAAAACAATCTATCACCAATAATAAACTACCAATATACCTAGTGAGCATCCACAAACTTTTTCTAATGATCATGTGTTATAATCAAGTTCTCACAGATACGCTCCACCTACTAGTTCATATCCTTAAGCATATAAGGACCTAGTTACACTTGATATTTTAATCTATCCAAACTCAAAGGTGTATGAAAAGGGTGATGATATAATTCTTGGAAAGGTTCCACCCCAATTGAGTTGTGATAACCATTTTTATATGAAGACTCTAGTAGGTACAATAAATCTTCCCATTGCATCTACTAGTCCATTACATACATGCACATCATGTCCTCCAATACCTAGTTGACCCTCTCCAAATATCCATTATTCTTGGGATAATATGTTGAGATGAATTTAAGCTATTTCCCCAAACCATATTGGAGAGAAATCCAAACATGTGAAGTAAATACAAAATCCTAATTAGAAATGATCCTCCTAGAAATACCATATAGATAAAATATTTCCTCCATTAAAATATATATAATACACTTGGATATTATATAAGATGATCCCAAAAGTAAAAATTGTTCCACCTTAGTCAAATGATCTAGGGTGACCATAATGGCATCATGCCTTGGTGATGAAACTGGTAATCCAATAATGAAGTCCATTTCTAAATTATATCCCATTTCTACTCTGGAATGAGATTGGATTGTAAGTGTCATGCATGAAATTGATGCTTTACCTTTACTATCTCACAGTCCACGAATCACATAAGAAAGTTTTCAATATGTCTCTTCATCCTAGACTAGTGGTAAAGTTGTTGAAGATCTTCATAAATTTTTCTCATTGCATGATCTGCTGAATAAGGTTCTTGACGAGGCTCTAACATGATCAAAGTAATCCATTGCTCAAATGTAAAAAACATAAATGAAGCCCAACTATTAGAAGAGTTAATCATCCTATAAATTGAAACCGATATATCTATCCTCCAAGGGTCTCCATTCATCAATCTCTACCTTCACTTCTTAGTACAAGGTGTCCATCATAAGTGCCTGGATGATATGGCTCCTCAAAGAAATGTTGAGATTGACTTCTAAAATTGCATGTATAAATCTACTCAAGGTATATAAAAATATATTATCCTTACCCTATATGTACTTCAAATAAAAATATTACTCACATAAGAACTCCAGCCAAGGATGTTATCCAGCATTCAAATTCAACTATGATAAAATGCACTACAAACTATTATGATTACTATGAAGCTTGAATTGATGCCCCAAAAGGAAGTGCCTCCATCTTTGAAGTGTGTGTACTGTTGCATCTATCTCCAAATTATATTTCAAAAAGTTAAACTCATGATCCTTAAGGTTTCTAGACTCATAAGAGATCACATGACCATATTGTATGAGTACAACTCTGATACCCTCAAGAGATGCATTTATAAATACCATTAATTTTCCATCTAGAATAGGTACTATAAGAACATGAGCACTAGTAAACCTCTCCTTGAGAGTAGATAATTAAGCCTCACACTTCTCTAACCTTGTTAAATTATTCTATTTCCTCTTAAAAGAAGTAATGGGATGAGCTACCCTCAACAAATCCTTCATGAACCAACAATAGTAGCCTTCCAAGCCAATAAAGCTAAAAACTTATACAACATTAGTGGGTGTTGGATACTCTACTACAGCCTAAATATTATAGGAATAAAAATATATACCCTTACAAAATATCACCTATTCCTAGTACTTAATATTTGTCTAGAAGAACTCACAGTTCACCAGATTGGTGTATAGCTAATTATCCTACAAACATTGCAACACCAACCTCAAATTCTCTACATGCTCCTCTACAATCTTTAAGTAAAGAAAAATATCATCAAGGAAAATAATGCCAAAGTGATCCAAGTATGTGTGTAAGTATGCATTCATCAATATCATAAGAATTATAGTGTGTTGGTCAAACCAAATGGAACCATTGTGAACTCATAATGTCAATATAGCATACAAAAAGAAGTCTAGTTGATGTTCTCCTTGTGAATTTGCAACTGGTGATATAACAACTTAAGATAACTTTTAGAGAACACCTTGGATACCTTCATCTTATTGAACAATTCATTCATTCTAGGTAGAGTGTTGGCATAAATTATATAGTGATGATAAGTAATTTTTGGTGTTGTAATGATATAGATTTGATTGCATGATGACTATTTATTGAGTTGCCATTGATGTCAATTATTGACTTAGTGTTGCTAGTGTTACCATATTTTTATTCATTTTTAATTGGTAACCTAATTACTAGATGAGAGACTACAGTGCCCTAGTTTGCATTATTAGATGATCTTGTTTAAATTTGTGTTCATTTCATGAGAATAGATACATATAAGTTAAAATAAATTTCTACATATAAAGATGAAATTTATATATATGCCAAATATCTTGTATGTACTGTACAAAGAAAGGAACTGAAAGATAAGATCATCTAGGCTCACACAGGGTGTGACCATAGCCAAATTTTAGAAGAATGTGAATGAATACAAACATACATAAGTGGATGAACATAAATAATGAAGGTGCCTATATTGCCTAAAGTAATGAAGTGTTGACTTGGGGTTGAATCCATTATGCTCCTGTATGATCCAAAACCTGCAAGGAAGGAAAAGATGGGGTTATATCCAAAGGATCTAAGCAATACCTGGAAACCTATTACTAATCCTCATCTACAATTATGCATGTGCATAGCCAAGCTATACACCTTTAAAAGGAACTATGCTACATGACATGTACACTAAGGAGAATGTTGCAAAATGGAAATTAAAATACTATGTTGTTACTAACTTGTTTGTTCCATGTGTAGATATAGAAGAATCTTTTACACCTTTTCTTGCCCTCAACTAGATAATACAAAATCTGAGAGGATGACCCTCCCTAAAAGGAGGGACATTCTCAAGGGTCACTATTGCCTGGACAATAACATTGTATAAGGTACTGGAATCCAAATGAATGATGTTTCCCTATAATGTGGGAACTCTTAGTAAGCCCAAAGCTCCTTGACAGAGACCACATTATAGGCCAAGAACACCCATGATCAATGTTAGGCCCTCCTAGTACCCAACATTGAACCCATCAGGGTTATCAGAAGCCCTATTCTCATAGAGTTTCTGGTTACCCTGACGGCCTCAAGGAGGAGCATTGGTCTAAGAAAGTGTAAGCAGTCAGTGAAGAAGCAGTTGGCCATGGAGCATTCAAGGATCATGAGGATAGAATGGAAAAGACAAAAATCATGGAGACATAGAAAATAAATCAAAACTAAAAGAAGAAGTAAGTGGTTTCCTTTACGTCTCTCGGTAAATAAAATGAACACTTGGTGAATCACTGATGTGACTGCATCATCCAAATAGTGGACAAACAACACCAGATGTTGTTTTTTGATATGGTGTTTCTATGGAATCATTTCCAAATGATGCATCTACAACAGTAACCCACCATTCCCATCAACACAAGGCAGTCATAATCAAGCTACATCAAGCAATGTAGGGTACATCAAAGTCAAATAAGAGGACAAAGTGTGTTAAATCTACATGTAGTGAGCAAGACAAGATCATAATAGAGAAAAAGGTACACAAATATACATTCGAGTATTTATCCATTAATGATATGGCATGGAGTGAATTTAAATCTACATTTTTAAGCTAAGGAAGGGGGTTGCAAATGGTAGAATGATGGTATGATTCCTCATAAGCAATGACATAACATCATGGTGGAGACCCTATGAAGCAATAAGGGTAATAATGATAATAGTAAACATCATAGAGGGAGGAATCATAGTTGGATCCAAGAAAAAGTCATAAGATGCCTCATCAAGAAAGTAAACAACTCATGGTCTCTAAATAATGAACATATTATAACAGAAAGCATGCGGTAACAACAATAACATTTCATTATGCCTAAGCTTAATTTAAAACAGTAAGTGATCTAATGGAAACAATACAACAAATAGAACATAGGTCAAAGTCATGGTGCCATAATATCAACAAATGGAACATGAAATGATGTCATAGCTCAAACACATGTGCCATGAATTAGGGAGCATCAAAAAAAGAATTAATCTCATGGGTCCTAAAAGGAATTCACAGTAGTGAGTATCTCAATAGAAAACAATGGCACCAGGATACCATGCAATAGTAATGATGAAATTCTCCTACAAAATGTGGAATGCCATGTTAATGACAACAAACATATTATATTGATGCCCTAGCTCACGGTCTCTAAATAATGAGAACATTATAACAAAAAACATCAATAACAACAAATGCAACATGAAATGATGCCCTAGCCCACGGGTCATCAAGTTTACATAACAGAGGAAAAGATATCAATACAATGATGCCCTCAAATTCATGGTAGCAAATACCTCATGATAGAAATGACATAAACACAATAAAAGATACAAACACCCACATCTCATAGATCAATAATAGTGGCAATAATTTTCCTCAAAAGAATTAGCAAATACAAAGACATTTTCAATAGCCAATGAGCAAGCAAATATATCCATATAATGGTACCCTAGTTAACCTAGAAAAGTGACCAATAAGATCAAGAACAACATCAAATCAAATATGGTGTCATGTAAATAATAGTAGCAAACACAATGTGCCCTCACAAACTATCAAAGCATAGGGCATGACGCAATGGGAACAACACTCCAATGAAATGATAAACATGCAGTAGTGAAAATCATAAAAAGAAGATGCCCTAGTTTGAGCATCGGCTGTAACAAAGAGAGAAATAAGAGTAAACAAGTAATGATAGTATTAAATCATGCTATTGAATCAAGATTAAACATAAATGGTGTCATTATTCCATTGTAATGAAGAATCATAACAAGTATGTTCTCAAAGACAAACAACAAGTAAAATGATTCCCTTGAAATGTAGAGGAGATGATAAATAAACCAAGACAAATGCCTAACTTGCCTGATAATTCCATATGAAGATTTTACAAAGCCAAGTTGCTAAATTGAGCTCTTGATCACAAGAGTTGAGTACCAGTTCAAAGTTGCATTTTACCACAATTAGGGCTCAATGCTCTTTAGCATCTTCGAGGATTGGTTTTAAACTTTAAGATGCTAATGTTTATTAAATGGGTTTTTCCTTTTTGGGTGGGGGGGGGTTTGAGAACCTCATTTAATTAAATGTTAAATAATTTCATCCTAGGGTCCATTTACCCCTTTTAAAAAGTGTGTTTAATTTAAATGCAAATGTTAATTGAATATGTTTTCCCCTTTCTAAAAAATTGGGTTGAGAACTATTCATTAAACATAGTAACTTAAATATGTTAATAAAATCCACATGTGTTCAAGGCATGGGTAAAATATAAAAATGTAAATCATGCCTCATTATTGTAAATTCTGACAAATAATATTTTATAAATCATTTTGTCAGAATATTTATTTCAAAGCATGATAAAAGGGGATAGGATAGATTTAATGGCTTATATCTTTTGAGGATTTCACCTTGCCACCTACCCCTACAAATCTAGGAATATGACATCCAAATTTGAGAGGCATATTTCATGGGCCAAGAATGCAGATATTTTCTAGATTTAGTGGACTTAGGCACCTTGAATCCTCAAATGAAGATTCTGAGGGTTCATTTATATATACCTCTCACTTTGGTGACTGAGGTGGTTCTTCATTTTATCTCACTTGGATGTTTGAATGTTGTAGCTCTGAGAAATATAGTTTGTACTTGGCTTCTTTTTTAGTGAATTCAAAATAGTGATCCTTCTCATCCTTGTAAATTTTCTAAGTTTCTTAATGAATTTTATGCTAAGGTTATTGTGATTCCATTCTATCCTTTAATCTGCATATTAGTTCAATTGAGTATTCAGGGAATTGTTTTGTCATTTATAGTCCTATTCTGAGTACAATTAGATTTTAATTTGTGGAAGTTCTTTCCCTCCTTTCATTCCAAGTACCTCATTGTTTCTGAGAGTATAAAAGAAATAAGGCCAAGTTGTGAGATGCAATTTTATTTTTCAATTTTCTTTGTAATCTTAATTCTAGTTGTAGATCTTTATCAATTTGGTGAATCACCTAAGTTCAATTTTTAGTTATTTCATTTCATGCACTCTCTCCCCTTTTCATCCTAAAGTTAGTTCAATTTTAAGGTGATTCAAGGGGAAGTCAACCCCTAATCCAAAGGTCCACTTTCTGATAGGTCACCCACAGCCTAAAAGTAGTCCCATGTTTCAAAGGATTGCTAGGTTTCACACTTAGCTCATTCAAGTGCAATCCTTAGTGACAACAATTTTTGGGACACCCAATGGGACAGAGACTTAGTGAGTCTGATTTTTTGGAAGTGGTTCTATATGGGTTATTGTTTGGTATGAGAAGTGACTATTTTTTGTTATCATACCCGATGACTCTAATCTTGTTTCAGGCATATTAGCTTTTAAGCTTATGAGTGGGATTCCAACCAGGCAGAGCAATAATCCTTTTACTTATGCAGAGCTACTACCATCTAAGAAGAGGACTAAAGAAGCCTAGTATAGTACATCCTTATTTGTTAATCCCAATCCTATTCATGTAACCACTACCATAATCCCAGTTGTGCAAATAGAACTAGTAGTCCAAGTCCCATTAAACCCTCTAATGGCCATAAATCACCCATTTGTGGCCTTCAATCAAGGTAGTATCTTCAATTTACAGCAGCACAATGACATACCTGTATCAACCCTTAAAAGCCTACCTATTTTTACAGGAGAGGATCAAACCTACACTATTGAACATACAAGAGATGTTGTATCCCTTTGTGACCTCCATAATATAATCCAGGATAATGTAGATGTGAGGTTTTTTGCAGCATCCCTCAAGGGAAATTCTTTACAATGGTTTAGAGGTCTAGTAGTTAATTCCATAGAAATTTGGGATGAGCTAGGTCAAGCCTTAACTAATCAATTTGAAGATAAGTCTAAACATCTCTCCTTAGTTGAGAGCTTGACCACTATAAAGAGATAACATGATGAGTATATGATAGACTTTAATATCAGGTTCCAAAGGACATGGAATAGGATCTCAGTGGTAGTTAGGCCTTTAAGCCAACATGCTTTCCTATACTATTTAAGGATACTCAATAATGATATTTTTGTCATGATCCGGTCTATGGGAGGGAATAATTTACCAATAGCCTTTGATATTTCTATAAGGGCTGAGCATAGTCTCATCCAAGATGGGCAGATATCCCAAGGCCTCCAATGCCTATTTTTCCCAAACTACAACATATTCCAAAAGCAATCCCAGCTTTGGCATCTACGCCACCTATCCCAACTCCTTCCTAGCAAGCTGTTATTCCATCTATTGATCAATCCAAAGAGTTCAAGGATATTAAGAATACCTTAAAACATGTTTCTAATGAGCTAGTTAACCTCAAAAGGAAGTAGTTTCAGCACTAGTACATTTGACCTCATTTTTCTACCAAAATTTGTGACCATCAAATAAAAAGGTTTTGGTTAGTTGGATTATAAAAGGAAAACTTTCATTTTTTTTAATCCATGCCTGTGTTGGTCAAAATTTTGACCAAAACCATGTAGCTCAAACTTTCGACGAACATAGGCATAACTTTAAAAAAAAAGATTTCGCTACTCATTTTATTTTTATCCGGCATGATAAATTAGATATGAGTTGTGTTAGGAATGAATGAAAAGTGTTTTGGCAGTCATTCTATAGTAGTTGTTGTTGCATTCATGACTTGGATTGTCATTGATGTCAACACAGTGATATTCTGGATATTAGCAGGAAAGAAGGTACAATTTTGTTTTGCACACATGTTGTATTATAGATTGGATTTTGCATATTTGATGGTATGTTCTTTGGTGTGTTATTAACCTATGGTTAATAGTGAAAAAATAAATTCATTCATTTGTAAGAGTTATGAGCATTTTGGTGAAAGCAGTGTTTAGACAGTGTTTCTATGTAGCGATGTTCAAAAATCAGAGGATCTCTCTTTGATGGGATGGAATATGATTTTGCGTAGTTAAAGGGATGTTTGAGACTCATTAATGATGATGTGGTTCATAGTGCAAACTTTGAGGATATGTTTGGAGAAAGTTACAACATCTGGAAGTTGACAGTTTTATGTGAATTTTGTGTGTAGCGTGTAGAATTTATTATTTTGTAATTGAGGAATGACTCATTTGTAATTATTTGAGTTTTCTATATAAGAAGGAATTTTTTCCTTATTTTAGTGTGTACTATGAAGAGAGAGATGTGAATATATGCATGAAGTGAAGAAAAGAGCTAATTCAGTGATGAAGGAAGACTTGTGAGTAGAGAGATCTGGAACTGTGATCTTGTGTAGCAGAGAGTGTAGTTTTGGCACAATGTGAAGGAGGTAATATATTTCATATTATTCTATTGAATAATTCTAAGATCTTTTGGACAGTAGGTTCAGAGATCTTGCCTTGAAGCTGTTTGGGTAGTGGGTCCTTCTGTCTTCCATAAACTCTTAACCAGGTTAGAATCTTTTCACAGGAATTCAAAATATCCTAACAGGGATTTATATGTACTAAATGTATTTCATAAGACTCCTAATAGGGTCCATCCTCTAACAAGGAACTTTCATATTAGTGCATCATTTTGCGGGCATCATTCCCACTGGGGTTTACTCTTTTCAAGAGGTTCCCTAGTTAACATATCTTGTGTTATTGTGCAATTGTGTATGGTTATCTTTCTATGGTTGATCAGTACATCAATTATATTGTTTAAAGTTGTTGAATGGATAAATTATCTAATAACTGATTCACCCCCCCCCCTCTTAGTTATCTTGGGGATCTTTACTTTCTAACAATTGGTATCAGAGCAGCAGGTCCTTGAAAGAAAAGTTTAACAACTTAAGGAGATCCATGGAAAATTTCAGAAAAGAAAGCCCTAAGTTTGATGGAGTAAATTTTGATAGCTAGAAAGAAAAGATGAAGAAACATCTATTGTGTTTAGGACCAAGTTATTGGTTGATTACAATGAATGAGAAGACTATCATTGAGGAAGACAATCTAGAGGCAGGAACTAAAGATGAACTAGATCTATTCATGTGTAACATACTTGGAAGAGAAGCACTTTTGTCAGCACTATCGGAGAATGAATATAGTCAGGTAAGATGTTTGAAAACATCTCATGGAATTTGGAAAGCTTTACATTCTACTTTTGAAGGTGATGAACATGCAAAGAAGGCTAGATTACATAATTGGATTTGTGGATTTGAAGATATCAAAATGATGGAAGATGAATCTATTAGAAGTTATATTGGTAGGATGTCTGAGATTGTGATAGGAATAAAGTCTTGTGGAGGTGATAAGATAGAGAATGAAGTGATATGGAAAATTCTGAGAACTTTGACACCAGTATTCAAGCAGACAACACAGATGATTGAACAAGTGATACCTTGTACATTGAACTTTTCAAGACAGACTCTTCTTGGAAGATTAGAAACAACAGAGATGAACTTGAGATTATCAAGAGAGCTACCTAGAATGGAAACATCATTTAGTGCTCTTAGCATTAGACCTACAAGAAGTACTAGTGTGAATGGAGATTATGCCAGCAATAGAAGATCTGAGGAAGATAAGAAGATTGAAGAAGGTATTGCATTAATTGTAAAAAGAGAACTATATGGTAAGAAAATCTTTAAATGTTGGACTTGTCAAGAATATGGTCATTTTGCATCTAAATGTCCTAAAAGAGTTAAGAAGTATAGAAGCAACTTTAAACTTAGGAGATCTAAAGAATGTTATTATGCAAATGATGAATATTTTGAAGCAAGAATTGAAAAACATTTAAGTGACAGTGATAATGATAACTTTGAGGAAATAGGATTTGTAGCAATTAATGAAGAAAGTTCTAAATCTAATAAAAGGCAAGAAAAAGCATTAGTTTCACAAGTTGAAAATAAATCTGATTGGATTATAGATAGTGGTTGTTCACATCATATGACTGGAGATAAAAGAAAGTTTGTTAAGTTAGATAATTATGATGGAGGAATTATTAGGGTTGGTAACAATGCACCTTGTTTGATTAAGTGTATAGGATCTATTACTCTTGATGGAAAGACTAACACTAATGATGTTTACTTTGTTGATGGATTAAGACATAATCTACTAAGTGTTGGACAATTGGCTGATAAGGCTTATCAAGTTTGGTTTTCTGAGAAAACTTGTGTGATAAAAGATAAAGATGGAAATCTGATTGGAAAAGGATCCAGAACTAGAGGTAATGTATTTTAGTTGAATCCTACTGAGATGACATGTTTGATAACTAGGATTGATGATAGTTGGTTATGGCATAAAAGGTTTTGTCATATAAACTTTGATAATATTGTCAAGGTGAGCACTACACTTGTGGTAAGAGATTTACCTAGAATTATGAAACCTACTAACATGATTTGCAAAGAATGTATGATGGCAAAGCAGAAAAGGAGTTCATTTCCCAACAAGAAGTTCACATCGGTAGAGAAGTTGGAGATTGTTCATACAGACTTGAGTGGTCCTACTAGGACTAGAGGATTCTATGGTGAAAGGTATTTTATGATTCTTGTTGATGATTTTAGAAGAATGATGTGGATTGCATTTTTGAAAGAAAAATCTGAAGCATTTGATAAGTTTAAGATCATGAAAAGAAAAATTGAGAATGAATCTAGAATGAAGATTAAGTGTCTAAGATCTGATAGAGGTGGTGAATTTACATCTAGAGAGTTTAACACTTTTTGTGAAATGAATGGCATTAAGAGACAACTTTTAGCCCCTAGAACACTAGAACAAAATGGTATTGCAGAAAGAAGAAATAGGTCAATAACTGAAGCAACAAGAGCTATGTTGTTTGAAAATGATTTGGCTAAAACTTTTTGGAGAGAAGTAGTGAACACAACAGTATACACTATGAATAAAGTACAAATCAAAGCAGATACAAACAAGACACCTTATGAATTATGGTTTAGACATACACCCTCAGTTAAGTATTTTAGAATTTTTGGAAGTAAATGTTATATAAAGAGAGATGATGATATAGGAAAGTTTGATCCTAGAAGTGATGAAGGAATATTTCTTGGATATTCTTTAAAAAGAAAAGCATATAGATGTTATAACAAAAGAACTAAGACTATTGTTGAAAGTAAAAATGTAAAAGTTGATGAGAAGTTTAAAATTTAGGAAAGAATGCTTGATTATGAATCTGATGGAGAAGCACAACCTCAGCCTAACATTGAAAATGCAGAATTATTTTTTGAAACTAACAGTGATTTGCTGAATGAAAGTCATACTGAAGAAGATAGAGAAGAAAATAGAGAATAAAATAGAGAAGAAAATAGAGAAGAAAGTAGAGAAGAATCTACAATCAGAACAAGATCAATAACTATAACACCTAACAAGTATACTTCAAGACATCACCCTATTGAGCAAGTTATTGGAAGTTTAGATAGAGGAGTTTTGACTCAAAATAAGGTACATTTATGTTTGATTTCTCAAATTGAACCTAAGACTACTAATGAAGCTTGTGAAGATGAACATTGGATCAATGCTATGAAAGAAGAACTAGAGCAGATTGAAAAAAACAAGACATGGGAATTGGTCCCTAGACCCGAAGACAAGAATGTGATTGGAACAAAGTGGGTATTTAGAAACAAGATGAATGAACAAGGAGAAGTTATAAGAAAAAAAGCAAGATTGGTATGTAAAGGATATTCACAACAAGAAGGAATTGACTATGAAGAAACTTTTGCACCTATGGCCAAACTTGAAGCAGTGAGAATGTTTCTAGCATATGCAACTTACAAGAAATTCAGAGTGTATCAGATGGATGTGAAGTCAACATTTTTGAATGGTGGATTGGAAGAAGAAGTCTACATTGAGTAGCCTGAAGGTTTTCCTTTGACATGAGAAGGAGATATGGTATGTAAGTTAAAGAAAGCTTTATATGGATTAAAACAAGCACCTAGAGCCTAGTATGCAAGATTGGATAAGTATTTATAAAAGGAACAACAGATAGTAACTTATACACAAAACAAATTGAGAATGGTTTGTTGGTTATAGTTATATTTGTTGATGATATTATCTTTGGAGGAGAAGATGAAGCTAGTGACAAATTTGTAGATGAAATGAAGATTGAATTTGAGATGAGCATGATTGGAGAAATGAAATATTTTTTGGGATTACAGATAACACAAAGTAAGGAAGGTATATTTGTAAGTTAGACTAAGTAGTTAAATGAATTATTGAAAATATTTGGAATGGAAGATTCTAAACCTGTTGGAACACCTATGGTAACCAGACATAAGTGATCTAGCAAAGATGAGACACCAGCAGTTGAGCAGAAAAAGTACAGATCTATGATTGGAGGATTGTAGTACTTGACACATACAAGACCTGATATAGCACATTCAGTGGGGATTGTAGCAAGATTTCAAGCAGAACCCAGAGAATCACATTATGCAGTAGTAAAGAGGATACTGAGATATCTAAAAGGAACAATGGATTATGGATTATGGTATGAGAATTCTAATGATTTTACTTCATGTGCCTATACTGATGCAGATTGGGGCGACAACGTTGATGAAAAGAAAAGCACCAATGGTGGAGCCTTTTTTCTTGGAGGAAAATTGGTCTCTTGGCTAAGTAAGAAGTAGAACTGTACTTCACAAAGCATAGTAGAAGTAGAATATGTTGCAGCAGTAAATAATTGTAATCAGATTATTTGGATGAAGCAGATGTTGAAAGATATTGGAATTAAGTTTGATGAGCCTATTGTTATACATTGTGATAACACCAGTACAGTGAGTATGTCAAAAAATCTTATTTTACATTCTCAGACTAAACATATTGAGATCAAGTATCATGTTGTAAGAGAGAAAGTTGCAGAAAAAGAAGTAAGATTGGAGTACATAAGTACAAAGGAGCAGATAGCAGATATATTTACAAAGCCTTTACCTAAGGATACATTTGTGTATCTGAGAGGTATGCTTGGGGTTATGCCCCAACATTTTTTTGAGAATTGATGCAGATGATTGCATTCATCTAGTGGTATATGAGCCCTATCTTTCTTCTGGATTGGATGTTGGAACTTCCTCTATGGGTGAGTTTATGAGCTGAGTCATGAGGACTCTTGTTATTGTATTCTTTTGAAAAGTGTCTTTTGACATTAAGTTGTTGTTGACTTAGTGATAGAATTTCTGTCATTGATGTCAATGGGGGAGAGATATACATGAAAAAAATTATGGATTGTATGAGAGAGCTGAATAGGAAAATGAAGCAAGATTTGATTTGATATTTTGCAGTGATGTTCCAGTATTGGAGTCTTGGAACATTGGATGTTTTTCATCTATGTTTCCATTAATGCCAATGGGGGAGATTGTTAGGAATGAATGCAAAGTGTTTTGGTAGTCATTCTGTAGCAGTTGTTGTTGCATTCATGACTTGGATTGTCATTGATGTCAACACAATGATATTCTGGATATTAGCAGGAAAGTAGGTACAATTTTGTTTTGCACACATGTTGTATTGTAGATTGGATTTTGTGTAGTTTATGGTATGTTCTTTGGTGTGTTATTAACCTATGGTTAACAATGCAAAAATAAATTCATTCATTTTTAAGAGTTATGAGCATTTTGGTGAAAGCAGTGTTTAGACAGTGTTTCTATGTAGCGATGTTAGGAAATCGGAGGATATCTCTTAGCTGGGATGGAATCTAATTTTGCACAGTTAAAGGGATGTTGGAGAATCATTAATGATGACATGGTTCATAGCACAAACTTTGAGGATATGTTTGGAGAAAGTTATAGCATCTAGAAGCTGACAGTTTTATGTGAATTTTGTGTGTAGCATGTAGAATTTATTGTTTTGTAATTGAGGACTGACTCATTTGTAATTATTTGAGTTTGGTATATAAGAAGGAATTTTTTTCCTTATTTTAGTGTGTAATATGAAGAGAGAGATGTGAATATATGCATGAAGTGAAGAAAAGAGCTAATTCAGTGATGAAGGAAGACTTGTGAGTACAGAGATCTGGAATTGTGATCTTGTGTAGCAGAGAGTGTAGTTTTGGCACAGTGTGAAGGAGGTAATATATTTCATATTATTCTATTGAATAATTCTAAGATCTTTTGGATAGTGGGTTCAGAGATCTTGCCTTGAAGCTGTTTGCGCAGTGGGTCCTTCTGTCTTCCATAAACTCTTAACCGGGTTAGAATCTTTTAACAGGGATTCAAAATCTCCTAACAGGGATTTATATGTACTAAATGTATTTCATAAGACTCCTAACAGGGTCCATCCTCTAACAAGGAACTTTCATATTAGTGCATCATTTTGTGGGCATCATTCCCACCAGGGTTTACTCTTTTCAAGAGGTTCCCTAGTTAACATATCTTGTGTTATTGTGCAATTGTGTATGATTATCTTTCTATGGTTGATCAATAGATTGATTATATTGTTTAAAGCTATTGAATGGATAAATTATCTGATAACTGATTCACCCCCCCCCTCTCAGTTATCTTGGGGATCTTTACTTTCTAACAGGTTGTAGTGCACAAAGGAGGACTAGATCAAGTTATTCAAGATCCAGTTGGTGGGGTGTCTATAGTACCCAAGTACTTGGGTGATGTTTTTATTTTAAATAGTATTATTTGTGGTATTTTTTACTCATTATTAGCAAGTATTTTGAGGTTCTACGACTATTTCCAGACAAGTATTTTTTCTTACAACCAACATACACTAAATTTACATATGTTGAATGCAAACTATTATTTATGAATATGACTTCAAACCTTCTTTTCCTTCCATGGCTTGTATATGGGTGCTTGCATGCAACAAGAGTGCCACACTTCTTTCCTTAGGGCTAAATTCTTTGGCCTTACCACTATAATGTCCCCTATTAGTATACTTGATATGTGAGGACAAATACATCAATTTTCTTTACACTTGTGCTATCTGATGTTTAGAATTGGTCTATGTAGTGGAAATTTCTATAAGACCCCCTGTTGGGGAAATTGGGTATAACTAACAATTTTCAAGGCTATTATGTTGTTGTAATATCCCTTTGTGAAATTTCTTTTAAATTATGGGACTGTTTACTTAGATTGTCCGTAATTAGATTTTTAATATCACTTATACTATAATCTAGATGAATTTGTGATACACAAGTATAAGTTGATGTAATGGATTCTTTTGTACATATGATATACTCTACATAAAATTTCTCTTTTAATGCTAAGGTGTTATCTTATGGTTCCTAATATAGCTTGATGATTCATGTGAATGATCTCCTAATCATGATCACTTGTCTAATCTACTTGTGAGATGGCAATATACTCTAAGTAGGATAACCTCCTATTGTTATGTCTAATTTATTTTATAATGCAAGGATATGTGTATCGGATTGATAAGACTTTCAACTATATAAATGCTTGATTACATTGACTTCTCCTTTTAATCACATCATTGTGTACATTATTATCCTTATGTTAATTGTACATTGCTCATATAGAGTCAATGCCAAGGCTTTTTAGCATTACCATCTTGTAATATATATGTATCCTCCCCCACTTACTGATTTAGTTAATATCATGTTTAGAGGATGGATATTACAATTAGAAATTAACACCAACAATCCCCCAATCACTTAGTAGTGATCTAGATTTAATGTTTTTCTTATGTAGATGTTCTATACTCCAAAAAGTTTCTTGTATCTACACTCCTTATGATCATCTATAGATGCTTAGTCCTTCAAAGAATATCTATCTCTAACTTTGATTTAAGAGAGTCATTGTTTATGTTTCATCTGCTACTCACCGGTCTGAACAAATCTTGATATATTATCTAATTTTTTATAAGATTGATATATTATGAATTTGCAATATGATTGGTGTCAATTTTTTTTAATAGCACTACATTAATATGTTTCTCTTATGGTCCGTTTCTAATTTAACTACCTCTTAAAACAATGCATTGCTGAATTCCGAGTCTCTATCTCAACTAAGCATCACAACTTGGTCTAAGTAATTTTTTTTAATCCTCTCCTCCTTTCCTTCGAAGATAAATCTCGTACACAAGACTTTTCTTATGTTCATCTACTTTTACTATATCTTAGGGTATGTTGCATAATTTATGTGCACTATGTCCAAGGATCACACATTCAATATGAATGTTTACAATTGATTTGTACTATTGATACTAAATTTTTTTGGCTATAATTGAGTTATAGTACAAATTACAATAAAATATTGAATACTTCATATATATTTACCATAAATATTTAAAATCTATTGACTATTATAATGTATTTCTTACTAAGATTAGCCATAAAAGTTCCTCAATAAATACTCACTATTTGGATAATGTCTAGTCTAATGAAAAATAGTGTATACAAGGTATCCAAGCACACTAGCATGAGGTACATGAGTTATGTCCATCTCACTAGATATAGATGGGCATTGCTCAATTGAATGATACTTTCCCATAAAAATGTGAACTCCAATTAATCTACAAACTCTCATGTTAAACAACTACAAAATAAAGTCAACATAGTTACTTTAACACAGCCAAATTTAAAATTAAAACCTCTATAAAATGCAAGTAGTGAATTTTTATTTTATTTTATTTATTTATTTTAACTAGAATAATATTCATCATTACACTTCATATTTCTAAAAGAAGAAATAATTTTCTACTACTTGAATGTAAGATTTATACAACTTAAGTCCTCTTGGGTTCCCTAACGTCGCTACTAAAGCAACATCATATAAACCATTTACATTCATAAGATATTCACAGAATCATGAGCTTAAAAGATCTACATTTATTTTAATGCACCAAGTTAAATGTCCCTAACTTATTTCTTTTATTAAACATAGGTTAATCATCCAACATCATTATTCCTTTTATCAACTCATTCCATAAATTCATATTGATTTCATCTACATCTACTATCCTTTATATCACTTTTCTCTAATAATTTAGGTAAAAGATTAATATTCATTAAGGTAGGAATCATCCTAGGTACTTCATTAACATGAACCAAGTATTAACATTAAAATCAAATTACTATTCTATTGCATTGTTTCATAACCATTCATTGTTAATAATTCCAATCACTAATCTATCATTTCTCAATAATCTCTTTGAGTTCTTTTATCAAGAGAGAATACATTATTTTTGTGATACATCATTATATATAACTATATTTAAGATTATTTCCTTTACATATGGACAACATAAGAGGATAGGAGAAATAACATAAATACTTTCTTTTAATGCTAGTAACATGTCCAATATTCCACATTATTTTCCCTTTCTTTTACCTAGAACTACCCATTCCCTTATGCATCGCTTTGAATTGAGATTACATCAATACTACAAGACTCCTTTTAGGAGATTAAAAATTACATGAATTCAAATACATAAGTACATATCAACATATTAAAATATCCAATAAGAAATCTTCAACTGCAGATCTGGAAAGGAATATGTGCTAGGATCATCCAGAGAATCACGAACAATACCTCGATATAAATATTAACCACCCAACCACGTGGAACCAATAGGCCCACTCCCCCGAGCTAGGAGATAGAACCAAAGGCCCATACAAGAGGTAACAACTAGAAAATTCTTAAGGTGGTGATAAAAGTTCCCCAAAGTCACAACAAAAAAGAAAAGATAAGAAGACCACAAGGAATACCAGAGGCATGATCAAATTTGATAGAGACTCTAAGCTACAAGCTAGGTGAGTGTCATCACATAGCCCTCACCCCTTGGGTTGTCCTGGTACTAGCCACTTAGGGCCCTGGCCCCTCACTATGAGCCACTCACCTAGTGTACTTAGGTTCCCTAACATAGATATAAAAATCATAAGAACATAATAGATTCATCATCAAGAATTCATATCAATTTCATAACAACATTTGACTAAGTTTAGGAAAACATATGTTGTCCCTAGTCCACTTGACAACCCTAAACCCAATATGGCATTCAGAATGTTCCAAACATATAAGAAGACATCCAAGTGATATTATAAACATATTTAGAGTATAAATAGATCCAATTAACCAAAAAAAAATTCTAATAGCCTCTGGTAACCATACGAAACCTTAAAACTTAATGATGTTCTTAAATTGAATTATTTCAAGCAAGGATTAAATGCAAAGAATAGTCATCATAGAACAGTCATCCATATATTCCACAAAACATAAAATAAAGGAAATTGCTTCAGTGGAGATTTAGATAACATAATTATGGACTCTCAATTTTATTTTTAGGAAGATCCAATGGTGGGAAAGAAAGTTATGACTTCTGGTTTAAAACAGAAAATTCTGGTTAGGGTTCAGACCGGCCTTCACTAAAACAGTTGTAATTTTCACAAAACATAATTAAAATTCACTAAACCAATTGGAAATGAAAGATAAGACTTAGAATAATCTTTGATATCAAATTTAGACTTTTATATAATCATATCAGCCTGTAGCATATGAATACATTTGACAGAAAATTCGGAATCAAGAATGGACAGGCATAGTCTGCCAAAATGTCAAAAATAAGGCATTAATTCGACCCTAAAAATAAAATCAGAGAGATATCCATTTGAGATCTGTGAATTTTACTTCTAGAAAATCAATTTAGTAAAACCATAGATGCAATTTAAATTGTTATAATAATAGATCTCCAAAAATGGATTGCTAAAAACCCTAGGAAAACACATGCCAATTCTTACAAACAAAAACTCAAAACTTTAAAATAACCATACAAATGAAAAGTATAGATATAATAAATAATGATAATATATAAATAGATCTATAATCTATTAGATACATCAAGTAACTAAAATATTCAATCCATACCTCATGTCCTACGAAGGTTGAATTGAAGAAGGAAGGAAACAAAAGAGAAGACAAATCCAAACTTGAGATGCAACCTTCAAACCCTATCCACTTTCAGAAATCTCCATGAAAAGTAAGGCCATCCTCTCCTCAATGCTTCAGACCCAAAACCCCCCTCTTCAAATGAGAAAGTAGTGCATATAAATAGATTTCCAAAGGTTGAGAGGAAAAGTAACCAATTCCCAACTAACTCTTAACTAAAGGGTATTATAAAATAACTTAATATCATACAACTATATTACTCAAATATACAATAAAAGATTATTTGTATTCATTCATACACATATGTAATATTATCCTAACATATATGCATATGCCATCATTAATTACATCAATATCTATATATATAACCTATCCTCATTATTAATAATTAACAATTGAGAATAATATACCTCGCATTATTTAATATTTAATTATTAATAATATTATACTTTACATTAATCCCCAAATATACACCATCAACAATATCTACAATAATTAACATATAATCACATATATATATATATATATATATATATATATATATATATAAATACATATATGTGTGCACCCATATATATATATATATATATATATATATATATATATATATATATATATATATATATATATATATATATATATATATATATATATATATATATATATATATATATATATATATATATATATATATATATATATATATATATATATATATATATTTATATAGATACATGCCAAATACCAAACACTATAATCTATAAGATTATGAAGTAATAGATCACAATATTATTACCTATTTATAATTGCTATAGGATATAACACTGAGGTAGAATAAAATCACATGCCTCAAAATAAATCTAATCATCCAAAGAGGTCATACAAATCATCTATGAAACATATCGAGAAAACCATAAGATCAAACAAGGTCAACCAAAGTCAACAAGGAAAGTGAAGCCAAACTCCTGAAACACAACATAGAAAGATTAACTAAGAATCATACCAAGAAGGAGAAATAAATAAAATGAGTAAACAAATCATACAACCAAATGAATTCAAGTGGCCACAAGGCACTAACTACAACCATGCCCAACCGGGTGCGTTGGATCTGGGTTTTTGACCCAAAGGTTGACTGACAAAGAAGGAACCCTAATATTCCTAAATTGGAATAATGACAAAGGAAGACTCATGTAGGGGCCTTAGTACTATCTCCATAACAACAACCATCGAGGATTTGAGGGCATGCTCAGACCTGTGAAGCCAGGTGAAGTCGATGCCTGGTTTTGAGTTTTGAGTTTGATGCATCACAAAGAAGAAATGCATATGCACAGATATACGTATAAAAGAAAACATTGCAGACAGATGACCAGGATTGATACATCGTGTGGACCTCAGCTATGTGAGTAACTATGACTTCGTCCTGAATCATGAAAACACATCATGTATATATATACACTCAAAGCATGTAGCATCATCATAACGACGGTTAGAATCTCAAGCATTGTGTTAGTCTCTTATCAATACTAATAATAAATTAACATAATCAAATCATCAAGTGAGATACAAGATTCATCCAAGGTAACCTTAATAGAAGAAAATATAAATAACCACTTATATATAACTATCAAGTACATATCATATAACATCCTAACTATGTTCATAAAGGTCTTGTAGGTACTCAATACATACATGGAGATAAATACATACAAAAATGATACCTTTAGATAGTATGTCTGATATTAGAATCATTGAGTACTAGCTTATGAAATTATTATAAACAACTATAGGAATAGATCAAACAAGTATCATGTACAACTTAAGCTGTAAGAAAACATCGAAGGATCTTAATTCTTTCAAAAACACAAAACTTATATTAGGGTTAGAGGGGTATTACACCTAAGATAAACTAAGTAGCATTCATATATTTTATGTCAAACTAATATTAAACTTACTGTACCCTACCAGTCACTATTTCCAGAATATCAATCAAGGCATTATACTTAAATACAATAAAAATAGTGAAGTGAAAAAGTGGAAAGATAAATGCAATTCAAATAACTGTTCCTACATCCAAAATAATTGAAAAATCATGTATCAAACAATCATTTGGATCCAGTTTCCTGACTGTACTTGTGGAATCAGTGAAGAAAATTGTAGAGAATTCTTTGTTTTATTTGAATGAAACTTTTTTACATTGCATGGTCCACTCACCACCAACTCTACATATCCTTGACACATGCCTAATTCCCACCAAATAGTCTTCCAAAGTTGGTTACCCTCCTGAACAACCGTAACAGTAAGTTATATGACTGTTACTGGTTAGTTACAACTTAGATTTGTTGTCTACTTGACACTAAAGTGTCAACTTCAATAACTTATAGCCACTAAGGTGTTCATATCTTTGCATTAGCCTTCTTAAAGGTCTAGAACCCTATCAAAATCCTTATAACTTCCTAAATCTCTATACAAGCCTTACTAGCCTAGTTTTGCCAATATGGGAAAATCACATACTTTGGCACTTTTAGTGCTTTTACAACCTTTTATTGGATTTAGAGGCCATATTAAATTTTTCATAGACCTTATAGGTCTTTATATCCCCTCACTAGACTAAGATCAACAAGATGACCCTTAATGACCCCCCTAGATGCATTCTTGAACTTATAATGCCATTCACCTCTATTACATTCACCATCCTCTCTTTCCTCTTCATGCCCATGTTCTAGGCACTCTCTCATCACTCCACCCTTCTCTTTACATTCTTAAAATATGGCATCTAATTCATCCCACAAATTTCTCTTGTCTTCAAGACTTGGACTACTTGTCTCCTTCCCCATTTTACTAGTTTGTGTTGGTTTCCCATAACCAACTCCATGAACTCTCTTAGTGAGTTCTCTCTACAGTAGATTCCTCTCAGAAATAAGCCTTTTGATAGGCCACACAACCCTTAGATTCATCCTCTTATGCCAACTTGTGGCATCATTCCTCAACTCTGTCTTCAAGAGCTTTAACTCTTCAATCTCCAAGGTCTGTGTCATCCTTCATACCTCCTGCAACTTATCCACATAATGCCATCCTTCTTAGCATTCAAACATGTCATCTATGGCTTATTTCACAGCCCTATCTCCTATATTTTAAACATCAACTTGAAGTGGACACTTGACTACCCCCACTTGGATACCTTCATCCATGTATTCACCCATTGCCTTAGCAACCTCTAAGATCTTCTCTTCTATCCCTGTCATCATAAATCCATTTTCCCTTTCTCCTCTAGGCACACACATCTCTATTTGCATCATTGTCCTACCATGTAAGGTCTTCTATGCACCATCTATTGTAGACTCAACTTTTCAACCATCTCAATAGAAACAAAATTAAAAAATGAACCACTAGAAATGACCATTTTACAAACCTTACCCATACATTTGCATTATGTTCTAAATTGTGAGTATCCATGAGTCTCTCTTCTCTCCAAATATGCATTCATGATGGCTTGAACTTCTTCTACCCTTCATTCTGACTTCCTCTACAAACTAAGATCCATCCAACTTTGAATAACCACCTTGGAATGCTCTTAAAGGATGATTCAACTTTAAGTTTCAACGAGGGATTATAAGTCTTCAAAACCTTAGATTGTATCCTCCTCTTCTTACCAAAATAATCTTTCCGCTCTAATACCACCTAAGTAAAAATTCTACACTTTCATATTAGATGCAAAACTTCTACACTGTCATGCAAACCAACCAATAAGTGAACAGATCATGAAGAACATATGCTGATAATTTTGTAAAATCTGTTATGTTTTCTTTTTTCTTGAAATTTGGTCAATGATACATTTTCTATTTAAGATTCCCTAAGTGATTTGAATATTTTGTGGTCTAGTGAGCATGATTTGTGTGTGTATTTTTAAATCTTGTATAATCTTGTAAAATTTTAGTTATTTTTATTATATACAAGATAATACTAATGCTTGTATGTTTACATTTTGTATATTTATAGCCTAAATAATTTCCTGTGAAGAAAGTCCACACCTGCCAATATGAACCCATAATAAAGGGTAAAAGCACAATCAGGTGTCACCTTTTTTGCTAATTTATTAGCATAGTTGAATTTTAGTATTTCTAACTAAAAATTAATTTTGGTCAAACATATGATCTAGCTAGATTCATTCTAGCTAAGTTAGATAAGTGCTTTAACTTTTCCAATTGGAAATATCTATTAAATGCATGTTTTATACCACTTTGGGTCCAATTACCATAAAAATAAAATTATTTTAGAAAAGCGGCATTTCAATAACACCTAATCTTTTTAATGATGTTTTTTTAAAAATAAAAAAATACCCTTTTGTAGAGATTAGAGTCAAGAATATCCTCATATAGATTTTATAGTGTTTTAATTGGACATAGTTTATTGTAATTAAAAAATATTGCAAGTAGGTATTTTAACAGTCAAGGAGATGTTGATTCGAAGAAAGAAAAAAATAGTAAATCATATTAAATAATTTTGAAAAAAATATGGTGCACTAGAGCAGAGAGTCCTCTTCAAGAATATATATTTCTTTTTTTTATTCGGATAGATTTGTTATGAAAAATATGTTGTGAGATGAAAACTCTCGATTTCAGTGAGTTAGAATTTGAATTGTTATAAAAGATAAAATATAGGTCACATCAATTTTTATTTCTTCATGCACTAGATATATATGTCATCTATGAAATATTTTTAAATTAGGGGAAAAAATGTTTATTTACATATAATTTTTTGGTGGGAACTAGACCCCTAATTTTCAGCATTTTTCAGCAACTGAAAAATCATCTTTAAAAATTAAAAAAACATATCAATTCTTATTCAAAAAAATTATTAAAAATATTAATCATAAACTTCATCCATTTTATCAAATTTTTATTAGTTTACATCATCTTCAAATTCCAAACATAAATGTCATTTTTATACTATTGAAGTTGAACAGCTCTGATTTTGTTAGCCTCTTCCTTTGTAAAAGGGTGACAGCTTATTGTGCTTTTACCCTAAAATAATGAGATAATTGCTAGATTGTGGTCTCAATTCCAAAGAAAAGTTGATAAATATAATTGTCCTTGCAAAAAGATTAAGGGCTTAAAGAATCGAAGAATTCTAATCACAACATCCTAGAGTCATTGTAGGTAACATGGTCACATTGAAGGGGGGCACAATTTTCATTGATTGGTGAATGTGGATTTCCAACCGAAGGAACATGGAGGTGTGAATATCCAAGCCGCGGATAACACTCCCATGGAAGAAGATGATCCTATGGAAAAGAATACAATTGAAGAAGATGGTATTGGCATAGCTGATAATGTGCCAGAGGACATGATTGAAGAAGATGGTATTGGCGTAGCAGATCAGGATGATCATGATGATGGTACTAGTGTATCTAATAATGATGATGAAGATGGTCTTGATATACCTATACTTGAGAAGGCATATGAGCCCCTATACCAAGGCTCCCAAACAACTCTTCCCTCTACTATAGTGTTGTTGGTGAGCTTGAAGGTTATGAATGGTTTATCCAATGTAGCAATATCACATATGCTAAGGTATGCCATTTTTGTCATCTTCAATGTTAGCATACCATTACTATTCATTATATTAACAATTCATATTTTTTGTTTTAGGTTGATAGGTGAGTTTTTTCTACCACCATCAAACATTCTGCCTCATTTGTACCGAGAATTATCTACCATTATGAATAAAATTGGAATGAAGTATCACACAATACATGCATGTCCCAATGATCACATTCTATATCATAAACAATATGAATTTGAAATAGAATTCCTTGAATGTCATATTAGTAGATATTGGTTAGATCAAATAACAAAAAAGGTGCCTCACAAGGTTCTTCAGTACATTCCCATTATTCCACGTCTTGAACTATTATTCAAGTGCACTAGCTTGGCACAATTTATGGATTACCATGCACACAATAGAAGTCAAGGTGACATTATGCAAATACCTATAGATGGTTCTTCATTTAAAGACATATAAACAACATGGCTGCACTTTAAAGAAGAACCTCATAATCTCAAGCTTTCATTGGCAGTGGACGATGTCAATCCATTTGGAGATATGAGATCTTTTTACTTAGTGTAGCATGTTTTTGTTATTAAAAATAACATTCCTCCTTGGGTGTCGATAAAGAGGGAGAAAATAATGTTGTCAATGATTGTACAAGGTATTTTTTTATTTAATAGTTATGTAAATTAATTTATAAACACCGCATCAAGATGGTCATAATAATTATGTAATGTTTTTGTTCATTCAACTAGGTAAGTACCGAGTTAAAGATATGAATGTGTATATTGAGCCCCTTATTAATGAGTTGTTGAAGTTATGGAATGGGGTCACTATGTATGACATCTCTAGACCAATAGGACAAAGACAATTTCAATTCCATGCAATTCTTGTATGGACAATACATGATGCCCCTGCACTAACTTATTTTTTTGGTATGTTATATATTGTTAAGGTCATGTATTTTTGGTATGTTTTAGTGCTTACAAATTATTTTTGTATGTTTACATTGTGCATGATAATTGTACATGATCCAATTGTATGGTATCTTCTAAGTCTTCATTCACATGTCTAGTTTGTGGTCCAAAGATGAAATCTTGACATTCAAGAAATTTAGGAAAGAAGGTGTTCGATGAGTTTAGGAACTTTCTCCATAATAATCATAAGTATCAAATTATCAAAAAACATCTTTTTAATGGGAAAGAAGAGACAACATCAAGGCCACAAAGAATGACACCTCATCTATGGAAGTTGGAATACAATGGACTAAATCACCGAGGTAGTGTCATTCCATTTGATGATTTTTTTTTTAAATTTATATTTTGATATTGTCTTTTATTTACTAATGATGTAATTGATGATTGTGAAGGTCATCAAGGCATCAATGACCAACTTCCTAGAGGAATAAAAAGTTATCCTAGTCAATTTAGTAGGTTGTCATACTACAAGGATCTCTCAATTGTGCATTTGTTTGATGCTATGAATATTGGAAAGAATGTAACAGAGACACTATGGAAAATATTGGATGGAGGGTGTGACAAAGAAAAAATTGCCAAAATTTGTAATGACATTCATGAATCCAATCATGCACTTAATAATTTCATTGAATCAAATATAAATGGAGAATGCATAAATACGAGTGCCCTTCCTTGGTTATTAACTGAGTAGAAAAGTGATGCATTAAAAGAAGTCATAAAAAAAAAAAATTTCCAACAAGATTTTCTACAAATATAAGCAGTCTTGTATCAAAGAAAGGTGATTTTGGGCCAGGGTTGAAAACTCATGATTGGAATACCTTCATCAAGGTAAGTCATGCTCTCTATTTACAATATATTAAAAATATCATTTTTTAATTATTGCAATACATCCTACCTCTATCCCTCCCACACTAGTTTGACAATAGTGTTAAATAAGTTATATACGATCTTAGAGAATACATGAGGTTAGAAGTGTTATTTCTTAGACTTGTTGTACAGATATTATATTTATGACTTACTAAATACTTTTTATATAATTTATTGTATATTTTTTCTAAAATCTTGTTTATATGTTCTTGCAAGTTGAATCTCTTTTAGGTGGTTATCATCTAAATAAATTGATAAAAAGCATATAAAATATTGGAAGAGAAAAATTTCCCAGCTTATGTGTGACAAAAGTGTCTACCTCCAACTTTTTTCAATGCTCAAGAACACTACCTCATATATAAAGTTGAGAAGATTGAATTGTGTGGACCTTTAAAAACTAGGTCAATGTGGATGGTTGAGAGGCACTTGAAATTTATGAAAGGCTTGGTTCAAAAAAGAGCATGTCCTGAGGGTTCTTATTGAATGCATCAACCTCTCTTGGCCTAATCTTGATTATTTCATTGGTTTGTGTTTTTGAGTAGGTGAAGTGTTAAATCAGTTCCTATCTTCTATTCTTCATTCATAACATCATCTTTAGGAAAGCACATCATTATATCATCGATGTTATGTACCTTTAGCCATTGTAGATAAACTCAATGTGACAAGCATGGCATAACATGTGTTCTTGACTTGGACTAGTAAAGGCATGTTGTCACTATCATTTGGAACTATAATGTGTCACATCACTTGCCAAATGGAGCCTTGAACGAATAAAAGATGTCATGTTTTATCATATATTGTCATTGTGCTCACTGTCCTCTAGTTACTTGTCTCTAAGTTTGTCTTTCATATTACATCACCTTCTAGACTCATGCATTTCAAGTTGTTGTAGTTCACTATCTTCTTAATTTATTTGGAATTGCTTTAAGAAAAGTTTCTCTACATTTATTCATAGCAACTCTTAACTAGTTATATTTGGCATTCTTTGTGCAAAGTTATAGACTGTAGCATTTCACTCCCTTTGACATTTAATCAAATAGTTTAAAAATCTCCACAAAGTGCTATCTCATTTGTCAAACGGTTAGTGTTCTTGGTTGATGCGAGCCATCATGAAGACTCTCCATTTAATACTTGCAATTTTTATTTAGTGTAAAATATTATCATTTTCTACCTTTTTCATCTTGTCTCAATGATTGTAAAAACTCCTAATTATGCACTGTCTTATCCAACAATGCAACCTCCAATAGGATTGTCACACATATTGGAGCTTTTATCCTTTTAGGTACCATATATTTGTTCTTATGTTCTCTATTTACTGTTGGAAATTTGGCTGAGTAGGATATAGAGTTGTTGTTTTTATGGAAATATATAATCATTGTGATGATCGAACTATAGTAGCAAGAAATTTTGTAAGAGTGCAAAGAAAAATTGTCTAAGTACAATAGTATTTTCCAGTCTAATCAGAGACAATTTTGGTAGTGATGTCCACATAAGGAGGTTCAGTGTATGTGCACTTGAGCATGGATAATTCTATGTATATTAATGACACATGTGAAAGTGCAAGTCTATACGACATGTACAGAAGAAGATATTGCAGAATAAGAGAGATAGAGTTGAAGCCGACCTGAATAGAGTAAATAAGACAAAATAAGAATGATAGTTAAGGGATTATTTTATTTATCAAAATAATGACTTAACCATATAAGGGACGACATCCTAGATGTTAACCCTTAGGCAACATGAATTAGTTTTTGTATTTAGGAAAGAGTTTATGATTTGTAAAGCCAATTGTAACTTATTGTTCTTAATAACTTGTATATATGTAAGAAGCATGTAATGCAAAGTGAGATAGATGTAATAATATCTTGTAATACTATGATGAAAATTTTTATATTGAAAGAAAAAGCAAGCATACTCTGTATATGAAAGCGAAGAGCCTAGAAAGCGAAATCAGAATAAGAAAGCTATTCGACAGTAGTGAAAGGTAACACACTTTACCTTTGTATTAAGATATCATTGTATTTTACATGTTTGGGTAGTGAGCTCATCTTGTAAATATCCTATTTTGTAATACCAACTCCTAGCAAGGTTGAGACTTCTAACAAGGCCCAGAGTCCTTTAATTAGGACAAAGACAATATATGCATGTAATAGACTCCTAACAAGGTCAACATCGTTATCCAGATACTTTTGATTAGTGGATCAATTGTGGGTATCATCCCCACCAAGGTTTCCCCTTGGCTAGGGTTTCCTCAAGAAGAAATCATGGTGTTATGAGTTCATTTTCTTTATTGATATGCTTGTTATTTAGTTTACTTTATTTTGCAAGCTTCAATTTAATTTGTCATATCCATAATTAGGCAAAAGTAAAATTTTGTAGAATACTGATTCACCCCCCCTTAGTATTCCCTATTTCTAACAATTGGTATCAGAGCTAAGTTACTCAGAATAAAGTTATTCAGAGAAAGCCTAACAGCTTGAGTAAGATCTCTATGGATATGGATCAATTATAGAAGAGTTTTGAAGAAGCTCTTGAACAGATTGATATTCTTACTGAAGAAATAGATACTCTAAAAGGGAAATATGATGATGTGAAGAACTTCATTGAGAAACTAAAAGAAAAAGTGGAAGAACTAAAATAAAAGAAAGAACCTACAATTCAAATCAAATATTGTGATGAAATTTCAAATCTGAAGAAAGAAAATGAGATCCTTAAATATGAGTTGAAGATTGTAAATCTAAAGTTAATTTTGAAATATGGAAATAGAAAGAATGAATCAAATCTAAAATCTAAAAATGAAGATCTGAAGTCTAAATTTTGTAAAGTGACATCTGAACTTGAGAAAACCAAATTACAGTATCCTGAACTTGAGAAGTACAATACAATTGTGAAACATGAACTGACCCAGTCTAAACAACATCTTGAAAAACTATATTCCACTAGTGAGAAGATTGATGAACAAATGTCTTATCAAAAGTCATACTATGATACAACTGGTCTTGGATTTAATTCATATAAGAGAAGTGGAGAATGCAAAGAACCAGATGTAAAACCCTCTGAGAACAAAGATGAACCATCTAAAGAGATGCAAAGAGAATTCAAAGGTAGATGTTTTACACATAATACTTTTGGACATATGAAGAAAGTTTGGACAGGTAAGCAATTCAAACCTCTTCATGGTTATTGTTATAATTGTCATGGTTTTGGACATAGAGCTATTGATTGTAAAAAACCTAGATCTAATGATAACAATAGTAGTAATAGAATGTTTAGAGATACTAACCATGTAGATAAAAGACCTACTAAAGATATGAACAAAAGAAATGGAGTTGTGTTATAGATGCAACAAGATTGGACACATTGCTATAATTTGCAGAACACAAATCAGTTAGACAAGACCAGGATATGGAAACAATGGAATAGTTTATCAAATATGCAACAAATTTGGTCACACAACAATATTTTGTAGAATGAACATTATGATAAACCCTAATCCTAGAAGTTATACAAGGAGAAATAAGAACATAAACAATAGTCAGAAAGGATGTTGTAGTAACTCAGAAGAAGTTAAGTTTGTTAAAGCCACAGATCAAGAAAGCACACTTAGTAAAAAAGGTAATCAAAAAGGTGAAGTATCTGATAGTAAGTGTGAATCTTTTCCTAATCCATCTCAAAGCACTTGAAGTAAATAATTCATGAAGAATGTATTAGAGTAGAAGATTAGAATAGTGTAAAAGTTAGAGTAGATTGAATTAAGCCTTTTGAAGTTAATATGAGGTAGAATATGATGTAATGATGCTATGGTTAAGAGCACATGAGATAATATGAATGTATGCGAGGACAAGAAGATAATTAAGTTTTGTAGGTAATCAGGAACAACTTTTTGGAAAGAAGCTGTTGGTGTTCCTTTTTCCCACAATGTCAAATTTACACTAGGATTGATAGGGCTAGTGTCACATTCACTAAATACTCCAAATCTAACAAGAAAAAGGGCCAATGAAAAAATCACAAGGGCTTTCTACACTTTGAGCTCCACATCACTCAGGTAGGTGTACCTCATCTGCACACACATATATCTTGTCTCAAACTTTAGGCCTGTAGGTAACTGACTATGGAATAGCTTTCAGACTCCTATAGGTATCATGTACCTCAATACTCACCAAATATTATGCAATAGCCTACTTGCATAGAATGAATCTAAAAACTAGAAGCCTATCCTAACAAAATGAAAGGGAAAGGTGGTGCTTTACTTGAATGATTTTGAGTTTTGGGTTGAATGGACCCCTGAAATACCCTATGTCTCTCATAGACCAGTGCCTTATCTAATGGGAAATAGAGTCAAATACTTCATTGCAATAGAACTATGAAACAAGAAGAAAATACATCTACCCCAAATCAGATCATACATTACCAAACCACCTGTGCACCCAAATATGCTATCACCTATTCAAAGGAAGACCTAGGAATAAGCAATACATTAACCAACATCTACTAGAAGACAAACATGAGATACCCTTGATACCCCAACTCATACACATCTGAAGACCAATCTTGAACTCAGTTATCTCTGTGAAGACAACTCTATTGCAAACACATAGGAAATGAAAAATAGAAAGATTAAACATCCTTGATATTATAATCAACAAATTCAAGATTCAAATGGAGACAATCTGATAACAGAACAAATGTATTCAAATCTTACACATAGGACATCTGTTACAACTTATATCATATTCTCTTAGCTAGAAAGGAAAGAGGGATCACCCTATATGCAGAGAAAAAGGCAATATTTACAAGGTAGAACATTCATGGAACTAGCCCACAGAAGAAAATCTGAACTGGAGCCAGCACCCTTCTAAATGATCTTAAAAATCCTTTTATAGGAACAAGGATTGCAACAAGAGAAGGATCATTTAAGGAAAAATTAGGTCTACAACAACCACCAAACCAATCAGATTCAATCAAAATTAAATTTATGGGAGGAAAACCAAGCAACCTAGCTTGATCAAATCCTAGGATGATCTTCAATTATGATAAATATCCTAATTTGTACCAAAGACCATGAATTTACCAAACTATCCAATCTGATTGTCCACCTGTAACACACCTTGAGAAACTCTTTCACAGTACAAACCCACCTTTTTAATGTACAAACTCTTTGCAATTGATCATCATGCCTTTGGACCACACTAAAATAGCAAACAAAATCAAAATCCACCTGATCCAGCCACTCCATCATTGAATTTTAGTCCTCTGGTGGTTGAAAACCCTTAAAATATTCAAATTTTGAAGAAAATGGCTACATCAAGGCACGAGATAGCATATTGACAGTCAGAAATCAAACTGAGATCAACTTTAAAACATGACCGTCAGATCCTCACTTTTTCCCGGGCACCTCAGATTTAACCTTAGTCGGAATCCTCGTTTACATTTATGCCTTAGTTGCAAAAATGCCAGACTTCATCTCTAACCGTAGTTACAATCAGAGACCACATGACTGAAGAGAGAACATAGGCCCACCTAGATCCATGTGGCACCAAACCATTCATCATTTACATAATGAATTAGCAACAGAGGACCCACCAAGTGGTCCCCATCTCTAAGATCAAATCAATGACTATTGCTATACTGCGACCTTTAAAAATCATGCATCTTCACCCAATGGTGTAACGACAACCACAAGATCCATCTGAGTATTAATCATGCCTAAAAGCCCAAAACACTAGCCCCACTAACAACATCCCCATCACCAACCAGTCGGCTAATGAGAAATGAGCATGTCATCACCCACTAGAAAATGACTCCACAACTTAGAAGCTTTCAAATCAAATGGTAGGCGCATGATCTCATGGGCTCAAAAGATTCCATGAGATCATATGCCAACTGTAGATCTACTTGTTCTGTCATTCCTCTCAAAAGATTCGGGCCCACCTGAAAATCCTTGTCAATAAATGGTTCAGCCAATCAGGATAAAACAAGTTAGCAACACCTGGAAAATGGTCCCACTATCTTCCCATATGGTTTGATACCAAATCAACGGTTGTCACATGATCTGATAGAGGAAGAATATTCCATGCGCTTTTACGCTAGCCGTTGATCTTCTAAGCAACTGAAAGCTAAGCCCCGCATCAAATTCCATGTCACTATCCCACAACCAATCAAAAGTCGCCATATGTAGCATCTGTCAATAGTCCCACCGCTAGTCGGTCTGAACACTTGGGAGATCAGACGACCATTGCATGATCTTATGGAGTCAAAAGATTCCATGCGATCATGCACCCGTCGTAGATCATGAATTTCAGACTTAGATACTGGGCCCACTTGAAAACATATCCAACTCATTGCTCTGCAACCAATAATCATCAAAAACAACATCTATTTGATAGTATATCCACCTATATCATCTTCATCAGATGTGGGCCAACTATCACGTGATTCAATGACTAAAGAAGGATAAGCCGCTAGCAGAGTCACTAAATGTTAAGATATAACGTCTAGGAAATAAGAGATTAAGTGAACATAGAAGTTTCCCAATCACTGAAGGTTAACATGGAACTTCCAGGAAACACAGAAAACTGGTGACAAATAGGGAAAGAAAAGCGCACATGCATTAAAGGATCTTAAGTGGCCTGAAAAAGGTAACAAAGAATTAGAATAGGGCCTGGACAATTTAGGGTTTTTCCTTCCAATGGCTATAAATTTGAAAATATGAACTAGGGTTTGAGGCCAGGGGCAAGGAAAAATATTGCAAAGGCCAAAGAAAAATTCCATAGCCATGAAAATTATTGCAAGTGCTAACAAAAGTGAAAAAGGAGTTGAATGCGATATCAGAATCTTGAAAGATTGAAAGTATAAAACCATATGATCAATATTATTTGATCATTCAAGTGACTACAAGTGATAAGAAGAGAAATATAGTGGAGATTAAGAGCAGTTTGCAGGATTTGGAGAAGGATTTTGTGATGGATCTACGGAAAGCCCTAAATCATGTATTTGAGGTATTTTGCAAAGTAAATCTATCAAAGTAGTTAAGTTTTGCAAAAATCATGGATGCATCACTTGTTCACCATATAAAGGATTCAGTTAGACCTAGAGTTAAAAGGGAACCAGTAGAACCCTTGGAATAAGACCTTAGTCTTGTGATGTCATCCATTCTAGACAGAGTTCTGTATTTAGAAGATGTCAAAAGCTATTTGAAATGCAAGTTTGAAACCTTAAGTGATAGAAACCTGATCATGGAATATGAAAGGATATACAATCAGGACATATCATTCAAAGTAGGGTTTGAACATTTGAAGGATTATGAGGTTTTCAAGTACCCACTTCATTATGAATTTTAGGATGATGAATGCACTCAGATCATTTATAGGATAATTCACAATGATAAGTTTTGGTTAGATGATAGAGTGATAGATATCATTGTAGATCTAATTCATGAGGTAACGGGTTATCAAAATTTGGAGTTATTCCTTTTAATGAGAAGAATGTAAAGAAAACTATGTTGGACAACACTAATTCATCTTACAATGGTGGAGGAACTATAATAAGCAACATCATATAGGATGATGTTAGATATGTAAGAAAGATTTTAATATCTAAGTTTTGTGCAAATTCTAGAGAAGATGATATGGCAGCTGGTATGGTACATGAAGCTTATTTGATGTGTGTTGAAAAACTTCAAGTTGATATGTGTGAAATTCTAAGAATTCAATTGTTTGAGAACCTTGACAAGATTAAGAAAACTAAGAACTCACAGTTTAGATTCTCATCTCTGATCACAAATATGTTTTTCCATTTGTTGAGAATATTTCCATATACTATTGGAGAAGATTGGAATGATAATAGGAAGATAATGGACATAATCAATAAGATGTACCTAAGACATCCTATAGACAAAGTAAATGAGAGTGCAACCTTTGTAATCAAGACTTTTCAGAACCAAATGAGAAAAAGATAAAGGATTCAATTAGTTATTGTATAAAAATACAAAAATGAGATATGTTTTATGGTTGAAATTGATTTCACTTTTGTTGAAGTAGTTGAACCTAGAGTGGAATTTATAGATCCACTTGGATATGAAGTTTTTGAAGCTAAAATTGAAGAGTATATAAGCATATTACTTAAGTGTAAGTTGGATGCAAATAGTTCTAGATTTGGAACATATGCAGAGAAAGTTAACTCCCCAAAGTCATTGCAGGTAGAGAAATCAACTAAAAAGAGAGTTGACAATACAATAAAGAAAATTCTAAAAGATACAGGCATGACAAAACATGAGTTTATAGTTCCAAAGAAAACATAAACAAAAATTAGAGACAAAAGACATGAATAATTTCTATCTATTCCAGCCCTAACATCAGTATCAGCTCACACTGAAGAAATTTAGGATTTGAGAGAAGAAATTGAAGCTGTGGAAGTGCAGGAAGTGAGGAAATCCACTAGATCCTCCACCACTCCACCAGCAAAAAGAGTAAAGAATATGGCAAGTGGGCCAAGAAAGAGATAAAAGACTATATATACCCCAACACAAAGGAAAGTATCAAAAGTAAAATATGATGAAGAAGCATGAAGCAGTAGAAAGAAATGGAAGCCTAAGATATAAAAAGTGAATGCCTTAATTATCAATGAAGGTGATTTCACATGAACAAATTTTATAAGTTGTACAATTTTTGAGAGAAATTAACCTTAGAAAATTTAGTTGTTAGGCACATGATACTGGCAGACAAAATTTTTGATAGCATTCAAGGAAAGAATCCTGATGAACTTTTTGAGAAGTTAGTAAATAGGAAGAAAAGAGAAGTTGAAGAAGACAAAAGTATAAGAGAAAATTATGTGAGGATGCTATGTGAAATAAAAGATTAAGAGCACTTTAAGGAAATTATGAAAAATCTTAACACTCATCTGAGAATGAAAATAATAACTATATTAATAGTGGGAGGAAATTATGAGGAAATCAACAAAGAAATAAAAGAGGTAGCTGTAAACATTATGACCTCTAGCCTTAGTGAGCACACAAGTGCATCTGATCAAGTATTGGAAGTTGAACATCAGAAAATTCCTTCACCATCAATGCCACCATCTATTAATATTGAAAATGAAAATATGAATGTAGAAGAACAAACATCACATTAGATAGTGAAGAAAACCCATTTAGTAATCTTGAAAACATTGTTGACAATTCGGCTATTAAGGAACAAGATATGACAATGAATGTGGAAGAAGAAAATGAAACAAGGAAGGAAGAGGAAGAAGAAATGACACAACAAGAATCATAGGTTAATAGAAAAGAAGAAGAATAGGAAGTCCCATGGGAATAGGTAGTAATCAGTCCTAATCGAAAGGAAGTAGCAGAGAAACCAAAACTTGAATCTATTTTTGCTAGTCTTGGACAAGAAGTTGATTATGATGATGTTAATATAATTAGAACAAAAAAGAGCGGGGTGAATCAATTGTTCTCAGGTCCAGATGTATCAATTAAAATTTTAAACACTTCAACAAGTCAGATCTAATAACCAACTGCTACTCGGTCATTACAAAATGTATACCAGAAACATATAATAGTGCAGTCCACTATCCAACAATATTTAACTTGCAAAACCTAGAAATGTTCAAACCAAAACATTCACACAAGTATTGACACCAAGAATTATAGTGGAAACCCAATTTTTGAAAAACCACTTTTTAACATGTTACTAATATTTCAATCTTCTAAAGTGAGCTCTCTGAAAAGACAACCCTGTCAAATGTATACAAATACACTGCTAGGTGTGACCCTGTTAAAGGATTTCAACAACCTTTTCAGGAGTGCACCTTGTTATAGGACTTAAGTATATTCTATTAGAATATAAAATTGATTAAAGGATTTATATAATGACTGTTAGGTCAACCTTGATTAAAGGATTTTGAACTGATATAATGCTTAGAAAGTAACAACAGTGTTTGATTTGAAAACATACAACTCACTTTGCAAATAATAGATCCAATTCTTACATATATGTTGGCTTACTGACTGAGTTCCATTTCCATCTCCATCACTGATCTACTCAGAAATCCCTTCAAGAAATCACAACTCTAATCAACTCCTTCACCTTTAGCCTTTCTTCTTTTTTAGTCAATAACATCAACAACTCCAACATCTTTGTTAACCTCATACTTAGGTTTTCTTAATACATCTTCAATAGTTAGATCCATCTTTTTCCACTTAATCTCATTTGTAGATATTAGGGTTAGGTCAGATTCATTGAATCCTTCCAACATTACATTTTTCATCCATCCTTCTAGAAACATATTTAATCTCTTTATTGGAATCACAATAAAATAGTTTACTATGCATTAAATACTCCATAAAGTCAATTAATAAAGTCAACATGATTTACATAATCCAAGAATTCAACTATGTCGGCTAGGAATCTGAATTCTTCCTCAAATGTAAATTACTAATGCTAGGTCAATACTGTGTTCAACTCCTCAGTCATCACTATGTAGCTCGGTCATCTCTTCAAATTGTTTTCCTCAGGTAATTTTGTCTCCCTCAGCAATAAACTGATGTTTGGACAACACTGAATTCACTCTACATATATTGGCTTGGTCGACACTAACATCACTCAGCTTAAAATATATTTCTTCACATTTTTCTTGGTTAAGCCTACTTGTTCAGTCTTTCTTCTTACTTAGATAAACAATATATTATCTTATCATTGTGCCACATAATCAAGTACTCATTGAAGTATCAAATAACTCAACCTTTCTCTAGGTTCTATTGTCATCACCCTTGCTGTAATCCTTCTCATCAACCAATAGATATAGTACTTTCTTAGATAGCAATAGTCTTACTAGTTAAGGTTTGACATCAATGACAATACAAAAATTTCTTCAATTTGCAATTTCCAACAATCTCCCTCTTTGGCATTGATGGCAACACCATATGAATAAAACATGATTCACCAACCAATCCAAAAATTGTCTTTGCATCAAAAACATTTCAAATATCTTTAGCTTCATTCTTATTCTGAATCACTTAGCCTAGCTTGCTTGACCATCCACATAGTTACTCCCTCTGGATCTTTTATGTGTGTCTCTTCCTCTGACTCTCTGAATTACTTTCTCTTTTATGTTTTTTCATCTCTGAATCTCTCCCTCTTTGACAATAATGCCAAAGAAGCATCTAGAACTTGCATCTCCCAGATGTAGATGTCATCTTGTGAGCTCAATAACAATATTTATCCCTTTGTCATCTTTCTTATGGCTGATTATAGCTTTTTTGCACTTTTCACAACTCTAGGCTGCTCCTAAAGTGTGACCTTTTTTGCATCAATTTGTTAGATACTATGTGCAACACATATTATGCAATGCTCCTAGCTTGACTAGGAAGCCTCAATTAGGGGAAGAACCCCTAATTTACCTCTAAGATATTCATGATCCTCCTTAGGTAAGGCTTTTATGAATATGTCTGCTAGTTGTTCCTTTGTACCAATTCCTTCAAGTAATCATACTTGATAGCAATATGTTTGGTCTTTTTGTGCATCACTAGATTCTTTGATATGTTGATAGCACTTGTGTTGTCACAATATATGACAACTAGTTCAGTGATTTCCTCTTTCATGCCTTTCAACAATTTCTTAATCCATACCAGATTTGAACAGTTTACTGTAATTGCTACAGTCTCAGCTTCAGTTGTAGATTGGGAAATGAAATTTTGTTTCTTTCTTATCCAGGAGACTAATCTTTGTCCAAGAAAGAAAGATCCAACACTAGTACTTTTTCTTTCATCCACATTTCCTACCCAATCTACATCAGTATAGACTCTCAGTTCAAATCTCTCATACTTCTTGTAGTACAGTCCATAGTTTTATGTCCCTTTCAAATATCTCATTATTCTCTTCATAGCCATCATATGACTTTCCTTAGGAATGGTAGAGAATCTTGCCACAATCCCAATTGCTAGAGCAATATCTAGTCTATTGTGAACAACATATTTCATCTTTCTAATCATGGATCTATACAGAGTTTAGTTCACTTCAACAATATCATCATTTTTAGACAATTTTTGTCCAGTAGCCATGGGAGTACTTACTGGCCTTGAATCCTCCATACCAAAGGTTTTTAGTATTCCTTTGACATATTTAGACTGTGTGATAAAAATACCTTTCTCCATTTGATAGACTTGCAAACCAACAAAGAATTTTATCTCACCAAATATAGACATTTCAAACTTAGTTTGCATCTCATTTGAAAATTTCTTACACAGGGCATCTTGTCCTGAAAATATGGTATCATCTACAAAAAATTTAGCTAAAAAAATCCCTTTACCTTCTTCATCTTTCATGTACAGATTGTTGTTGTCATTTGTCCTTAATAATCCAATCTATATCAAGTAATTGTGCAGCCTCTCATACCATGCTCTGGGGGGTTGCTTCAATCCATACATCACCATATTCAGCTTGCAAACCATATTTCTCTTTTTTGGATAAACAAATCCTTCAAGTTTCTCAATGTACACTTCTTCTTCTAATATACCATTCAAAAATGAAGACTTGACATCCATTTGGTATACCTTGAAATCTCTGTAAGAAGTATCTTCAAGTAGAGTTCTCACTCCTAATCTTTCTACAGGGGAAAATGTCTCCCCATAATCTATTCCTTATTCTTGTGCATAACCCTTGCATACCAGCCTTTCTTTGTTCCTTGTGATTTTTCCATGTTCATTAAGCTTATTTTTGAATACCCATTTTTTTCCAATAACATTTTTTTTTCTGGTCTCAGCACCAGAGTCCAAGTATCATTCATTTCTATTTGGTCTATCTCCTCATTCATAGCTTGAATCTAGTTTTCATTTTCTAATGCCTCTCATGTTGTCTTAGGCTCAAACTCACACAATAAACATGTAGGATCTCTCAAATTTCTTCTAGTCAGAACTCCAGTATCTTTATCTCCAATGATTTTCTTAGGTTTGTGATGTTTCCTTACATATTGTGCCAAAGTAGGTTCAACTTTATTTTCTCCTTTCTCTTCAGCTCACAAATAAGATTATCAGATTCAGCATCTGATTTCTCAACAACCTCTTCCTAATGTTCAACAACATCCTCTTGATGCTTGACATTATCTTCCTGATGCTCAGCATTATCTCCCTGATGCTCGACATTGCTTACCTAAGACTCTACATCAAGCGCCAGTGTGTTTCTTGTCTCTCCTTCTTGTATATAGACAAAAGATCTATAATCTTTAGGTTATCTTTTTCTTTCCTATTCATTTTTCTCTGCATATTTTTCAACCTCAAATTTACACTTTCTACAATTTTTTTAGTTTTAGAGTTCAAACACTTGTAAGCTTTACTCTTTGTGGAATAACCTAGGAATATGCCCTCATCAATTTTAACATCAAACTTTCCATTCCTATTATCTTTTAGTATATAGCATTTTCTCCCAAAAATTCTAAAGTATTTTACATTAGGTGCATAACCATGCTATAATTCATAAGGTGTAACATTTGTACCTCTTTTTAGTTGTATGCGGTTTAAGGCATAAATAGTTGTACTTATAGCTTCTTTCCAGTACTTTTGTGCAATATTCTTTTCAATCATTACTGTCCTTGCACAATCCATGATATATTTGTTCCTTCTCTTAGCTATACCATTCTCTAGAGGTGTTCTAGTGTAGACATCTATCTCTTGATTCTTCTATCATTGTAGAATAGATTGAACTCATTTGACATAAAATCTCCACCTCGGTTAGATATCAGACATTTCAGGTTTCTACCTATCTCCTTTTCAACCTTAGCCAAATACCACTTAAACAACTGAAATGCATCATATTTTTCTTTTAAAAACATTACATTCATCATCCTAGTGTAATCATCAACAAACAAAATAAAGTATTTAGCACCACAATAGCTTTGTACACCCATAGGTCAACAAAGGTTAGTATGAACCAAATCTAAAACATTTTCAGAAGTAAAAGTCTTGCTCTTGAAACTAGAATTTCTCATTTTACCCAATTGACATTGTTTGCACATCACATTATTAGGTTTCTTCATTCTAGGAAAACCTCTAACTTTCTCATTTTTACTAATATTTACCAGATTGTCAAAGTTAACATGACATAGCCTCTTATGCCATAACTAGATATCATCAATTTGTGCAATTAAGAATGTCTCTTCAGATAGAGCTAGATAGAACAAATTACCTTTTGTCTATTCTCCACTCCCAATCAGTTCACCAGTGGCATCAAATATTTTATCCTTCCTATGATGAAACTCCACTCGGTAACCAGTGCTATTAAGTTGTGCAACACTTAGAAAATTATAGTTAAGACCTTCAACCCAATAAGCATTTTAAAAAGTGATCTTATTAGTGAGCTTAATTAATCCTTTACCCTTTACAGGACATGGTGCATCATTACCAATCTTTAAACTTCTACCTTTGTAATGATCTAGGGTATCAAATTTATTGTTGTCACTAGTCATGTGGTGTGAGAAATGACTATCAATAATCTATTTATCACCTTTTCTCACATAAGAAACAAGTGCAGTTTTCAAATCTTCATTAGACTCATCTTTCATAGCAATGTAGACTACTTCAATTTCAAAATCAACATTATCAGTGTTAGTTTCTTCTTCAACAATGTAACAAGATTTCTTACCTTTATCCTTTTATTCCTTGTACCTTCGATAACCTCTATTTTCTCTCTTGTCTATGTATTTTCTTTCTCTTTCCTAATCCTTGTCATCCCTATTAGGACATCTTGTAGCTATATGGCCAACTTTTTTACATGAGAAGCATATGATATGAAGTTTACCTTTATACTTTCCTTTTCCTCTTTTCAATCTTCTGGCCATAAAAGCTTCAAGATCCTCTAGTTCATCATCAGAAGTGTCAATACCACTTTCACTCTCACTTTTATATTTTTATTTTTCCTTCATAGACTAATGCAAAACCATTTGTGACTTGAATGTAGACTCAACATTAGCAATATTAAAGTTATCGTAATTATCTTCCTAATGCTCAGCATTATCTCCCTGATGCTCGACATTGCTTACTCAAGACTCTACATCAAGTGCAAGTGTTTTTCTTGCCTCTCCTTCTTCTATATAGACAAAAGATCTATAATCTTTAGGTTCTCTTTTTCTTTCTCGTTCATTTTTCTCTACATATTCGTCAACCTTCACATTTAAAGTTTCCACAGTTTTGTTAGTGTTAGTGTTCAAACTCTTGTAAGCTTTACTCTATGGAATAACATAGGAATATGCCCTCATCACATTTAGCATCAAACTTTCCATTCCTATTATCTTTTAGTATATAGCATTTTCTCCAAAAAATTCTAATGTATTTTACATTAGGTGCATAACCATGCCATAATTCATAATGTGTAACATTTGTACCTTTTTTTATTTGTACTCAGTTTAAGGTATAAATATATTTACTTACAGCTTCTTTCCAGTACTTTTGTGCAACATTCTTTTCAATCATTAGTGTCCTTGCACAATCCATGATAGATATGTTCCTTCTCTTAGCTATACCATTCTCTGGAGGTGTTCTAGGTGCAAACATCTGTCTCTTGATTCCTCTATCATTCCAGAATAGATTGAACTCATTTGATATAAACTATCCACCTCGGTTAGATCTCAGACATTTCAGATTTCTACCTTTCTCTTTTTCAATGATAGGAAAATACCACTTAAACAACTAAAATGTATCATATTTTTCTTTTAAAAACATTGCAATCATCATCCTAGTGTAATCATGGACAAATAGAATAAATTATTTAGCACCACAATAGCTTTGTACACCCATAGGTCCATAAAGGTTAGTATGAACCAAATGTAAAACACTTTCAGAAGTAAAAGTCTTTCTCTTCAAACTAGACTTTGTCATTTTACCCAGCTGGCATTATTTGCACATCACATTATTAGGTTTCTTCAATCTAGCCAAACCTCTAACTTTCTTCCTTTTACTAATATTTACCATATTTTCAAAGTTAACATGACATAGCCTCTTATTCCATAACCATATATCATCAAGTTGTGCAATCAAGCATGTCTGTTTAGATAGATCTATATAGAAAAATTACCTCTTGTATGTTCTCCGCTCCCAATCAGTTCACCAGTTGCATCAAATATTTTAGCCTTCCTATGATGAAACTCCACTCGATAACTAGTGCTATTAAGCTATAGAACACTTATAAAATTATAGTTAAGACCTTCAACCCAATAAGTATTTTCAAAAGTGATCTTATCAGTTAGCTTAATTAATCCTTTACCCTCTATAGGACATAGTGCATCATTACCAAACTTAACACTTCTACCTTTGTAATGATCTAGGGTATCAAATTTACTTTTGTCACCAGTCATGTGGTGTAAGAAACCACTATCAATAATCCATTTATCACCTATGCTCACATAAGAAACAAGTGCAATTTTCTTATTTTAATCAGACTCATCTTTCATAGCAACATAGACTACTTCAATTTCAAAATCATCATTATCAGTGTTAGTTTCTTCTTCAAAAATGTAACATGATTTCTTACCTTTATCCTTGTATTCCTTGTACCTTCAGTAACCTTTGTTTTCTCTCTTGTCTCTATACTTTATTTCTCTTTCCTCATCCTTTTCATCCCTGTCAGGACATCTTGCAGCTATATGGCCAACTTTGTTACATGACAAGCATATGATAGGAAGTTTACCTTTATACTTGCCTTTTCCTCTTTTCAATCTTCTGGCCATAAGAGCTTCAAGATCCTCTAGTTCCTCATCAAAAGTGTCACTACCACTTTCACTCTCACTTTTACAATTTTCTCTTTTCTTCATAGACTAATGCAAAACCATTTGTGACTTGAATGCAGATTCAACATTAGCAACAGTGAAGTTATCATAATTAGAAAGCTCAAAAGGAGTGAGCTTACCAATAATACTTTCCAGTGTTAGAGCATTACTAGGGTTACATCTAGATTCTTGAATTGCTAAAAATTTTATGGCATATATAGAACACAAAGTTCTCAATACCTTTCCATTAATAGTCTCATCATCAACAGTTCCATTAGCTCCTCTATTAGCATTTGCAACCTCCTTGATTCTACCATAATATTGAGAAATATTTTCAACTTCTTTCATTTTAATTTAATTAAACTTACCTCTCAGGCTTTCATATTTTTCCCTTAGTACATTTATGTCACCACCATAGATGTTTGCAAGAGTGTCACACATTTGCTTTTTATATGTGAAATCTTTAATATCTTCAAATTTTGGATACCTTCAGGCAGATGCAATTTCCAACATTGCTTGGTTGTGTTCCTGTTTAGTTATCATCTCCTCGATAGTCAAAGGTGCAGTAGGTGTAACATAGTCATGTTCAACATAATATTTCACTGAGTCACTAATGCTAGCTAGATGAAATTTCATCAGATTCTACCATGCAAGGAGGTTCTCCTTATTAAACTTCGGTACCTTATTTTTATACATCTTGATCATTTGCTTCAAGTACCTTCAAACTTGTTCAGTGTAAGCATCAACAACTCTGATACCAATTGTTAATAGAATTTAGAACAATAGAGAGGGGGGTTGAATTAATTTTTATTAGGTCCACATATATCAATTAAAATTTTAAACACTTCAACAACTCAGATATAATAACCAATAGCTACTCGGTCATTACAGAATGTATACCATAAATATATAATAGTGCAGTCCACTATCCAATAATATTTAACTTGCAAAACATAGAAATATTCAAACCAAAACATTCACACAAGTACTGACACCATGATTTATAGTGGAAACCCAATTTGGGAAAAACCACTATGTAACATGTTATTGATATTTTCACTCTTTTGAAGCGAGCTCTCTAAAAATCCAACCTTGTCAAAGGTTTAGAAACACACTGCTAGGTGTGACCCTATTAAATGATCTCAACCACCCTGTGAGGAGTGCACCTTGTTAGAGGACTTAAGTACATTCCATCATAATGAAACATTGAGTAAAGGATTTATATAATGACTATTAGGTCAACCTTGATTAAAGGATTTTGAACTGATAAAATGGTTAGAAAGTAACAATAGTGTTTGATCTAAGAACGTAAAACTCACTTTGCAAAAAATAGATCCAATTCTTACATATATGCTAGCATAGTGACTGAGCTCCATTTCCATCTCCATCACTGATCTTCTTCGAAATCCCTTCAAGCAATCATAACTCTGATTAACTCCTTCACCTTCAACCTTTCTACTTTTTTAGTCAATAACATCAACAACACCAACATCTTTGTTAACCTCATACTTAGGTTTTCTTTATACCTCTTCAATAGGTAGATCCATCTTTTTCCACTTAATCTCCTCTGTAGATCTTAGGGTTAGGTCAAATTCATTGAATCCTTCCAACATTATGTTCTCCATACATCCTTCTAGAAACATCTTTAATCTCTTTATTGGAATCACAATAAAATGGTTTACTATGCATTAAATACTCCATACAGTCAATTAATAAAGTCAACATAATTTACATAATCCAAGAATTCAACTATGTCGGCTAGTACAATCTGAATTGTTCCTCAAATGTAAATTACTAATGCTTGGTCAATACTATGTTCAACTCCTTGGTCATCACTATGTAGCTCAGTCATCTCTTCAAACTATTTCCCTCTGCTAATGTTGTCTCCCTCGACAATAAACTAATGTTCGGTCAACACTAAATTCACTTGGCATATATTGGCTCGATCAACACTAACATCACTCGCCTTAAACTAGATTTCTTCACTTTTTCTCAGTTAAGCCTACTTGTTCAATCTTGCTTCTTACTTAAATAAATAATATATTATCTTATCATTGTGCGACATAATGAAGTACTCATTGAAGTATCAAATAACTCAACCTTTCTCTAGGTTCTATTGTTATCACCCTTTCCCTAATCCTTCTCATCAAGCAATAGATATAGTACTTTCTTAGATAGAAATAGTCTTATCAATTAAGGTTTGACACCAATGACAATACAATCATTTCTTCAATTTACAATTTCCAAAAGATGATCAAATAGAGTTGATCTCATGTTTGAATAAGATCATTGGCAAGAATAAAAATGTAAAAATATTAGAAGGATCATTGCTTGAAGTGATAGAGAAACTGCAGAGTAAAATAAATAGTCAAATAAATGAGGCAGACCCACAGAGTAAAGAAAAAGAAGTTGTCAAAGCATTTGATACTGAATTCACAAACTTATCAGACATGGCCATAGTTAAAGCACAAGTAGCTTATGAAGCCAAGATATTCCAATATGTATTTCAAAACATCAGAAATGATATAGATAATCTGAATATCTGCATTAAGGAACTTAGAAGGAGTTTGGAAAGAGGGAAATATTTGTACATTCAGTGTAAAAAATCAGAAAATCATATATCTGAGGTATTAGAGAAGATCAAGATGAAAGAGCTAGAGATACAAACAATAGTAAACCTTTTGTCTAGCCCAAATGTAAAGATCTCAAACATTGATAAAAACATGAGCAAATGCTATGATGATATCAAAATTCTGAATGATGAGAAGGATAAGAAATTGAAAACATTCACTCTATTAAGAGAGCATGTATCAATTAAATTGAATATTATTAAGAATCAGTTGGAGGAATGTCTTTCTTCTAAGACATCTTATGGAAAATTTCACTATGCAAACCTTTAGCCATGTGAAATTACATCTTATGGACTATGTGCACTCCTAAGTGTTTCAGATTCCATAAAGAAATCATTGGATAAGTAGTTAGCAAGCATGAAGATAAATTTTGTAGACTGTGTTGCAAGCCTACTAGCTTTGCAATTTTTAGATCCTAAGGTAAACTATCTTTTTGACAAGGTTTTGACACCCTTTTTTGTCATTGTTGTCAAAGGGGGAGTAGTAGCAGAAAATTGTATAGACAATAGAGTATGATGCATACTCCTAGGTGGAGTATAGATATTCAGAGAAATAAGTATATTAGAGATTTTTTGTATATGGCAACAATTTTGAAATTTTGGGAGACATAGCCAATTTTCTTATATGTTGTCACCAATGACAAAGAGGGAGATTGTTGTCAATTTGGCTGAGTAGTATATCAATTTGTTGTCATTATGGAAACATATAATCACTATGATGATTGCATGATAGTAGAAATAATTTTGTAAGACTACAAATAAAAATTGTCTAAGTACAACAGTATTTTCCAGTCTAATCAGAGATAGTTTTGGTTAGTGATGTCCATAGAAGTAGGTTCAGTGAATGCGCACTTGAAAATGGATAATTATATGTATATTAAAGACACATGTGAAAGCACTAGTCTGTACAACATGTATGGAAGAAGATATTGTAGAATAACCTAGACAAAGTTGAAGCCAACCTGAACAGAGTAAAGAAGACAAAATAAGAATGATAGTTAAGGGATTATTTTTTTTATCAAAATAATGACTTAACCATATAAGGGAAGACATCCTAGATGTTAACCCTTAGGTAGTATGAATTAGTTTTTGTATTTAGGAAAGAGTTTATGCTTTGTAAAGCTGACTGTAAGTTATTATTCTTAATAAATTGTATATATGTAAGAAGCACGTAATGCGAAGTGAGATAGATGTAATAAGATATTGTAATACTATGATGCAAAGTTGTATATTGAAAAGAAAAGCAAGAAGACTCTATATATGAAAGCGGAGAGCCTAGAAAGATAAATCAGAATAGGAAAGCTATTTGGCAGTAGTGAAAGGTTATACACTTTAACTTTGTATTCAAATATCATTGTATTTTACATGTTTGGGCAATAAGCTCATCTTGTAAACATCCTATTTTGTAATGCCAACTCCTAGAAGGGTTGAGGCTTCTAACAAGGCCTAGAGTCCTTTAATCAGGACAGAGACACTATATGCATGTAATAGACTCTTGACAGTGTCAACATCCATAATTAGATACTTTTGATTAGTGGATCAGTTGTGGGTATCATCCCCACCGGGGTTTTCCCTTTGCCAGGGTTTCCTCGAGAATAAATCATGTTGTTATGAGTTCATTTTCTTTATTTCTATGCTTGTTATTTAGTTTACTTTGTTTTGCAAGCTTCAAGTTAATTTTTTATATCCATAATTTGGAAAAGGTAAAAGTTTGTAGAATACTGATTCACCCCCCCCGTCTGAGTATTCCTTATGTTCTTTATTTACCACATCTGCCCTTGTCTTCAATGTTAGTGATGGAATCTCAATGTAGTGACATGCCATAACATGTTGGCAATTATGTACCTTTGACCATTGTAGATAAACATGATGAACTAGTGATTTTTCTTGTTGAATCCTATTACAAGCTTTAAATGCTTAAATTGAACTTTGTGATTCCTAAACTTTTGACTCAAGCAAGAAAAGACTAATTATCAAGGAGAAACTCCTTCTTCACTTTGAGCTCAATAGACTCAGGTAGGTGTACCTCTTGCGATTTACTACTTCATAGTGAATCTTCCAGTGGATTAAGTGTATTGAACACAAATATTTAACATTTAGACTAAAAGAAATATAAAGTAAAAGAATTGATTTAATTTTGATTGATGGTGATAACTACTAAGAAAATAGAGACCAATGCCAAATCTAGGGCTAAGAGTCAAGTAAATATACATTCACAAAAAAATCTTCACAGAAACACACCCTCGACCCAAGTGAAATGCCTTACAAGTCACTCTTTCATTCCCATATCGAGACATCAAATTCTTATGCAACTATTGAACCGTCTGAAACTACCCTCAAGAATTACCCTTCTCTTGAAAGAAACTCAAGAACAATTTCAAAGTTACCTTATAACCAATGTATTGAATTTTCCTTAAAAACTTAGTAAACAAAGATTCAGATACAAACACATGAAGACATCAAATAGTCATGCAAATGGCATCGAGATGTTCTCTCATTAAAATTCCTCTACTTTAGTACATTTACAATGACATAAAGCTATGGAGGTAGACAAGAATAAGACCACTACTTGAAGCCCTGAATTCACCTTCCCTATAAAAATGATGAAAAAATTGAGATATAGGGGAATGTGATCAATTGAAGCCAACCGATAGCTGTCCATTCTTTGTATAAAATATCTCCAAATTTTTTTAAAAACTTTGATTTGCAACTGATCTTCTAAACTGATTCTCTCCAGCTGATCATGCCTGCAATCATGTCCCAACAAACTAATTTTATTCCATTTTCACCAAGAAAATGATTTGATCCCAAAATGCAAATTCCCATACTGATCTTTCTACCATGTTGAAACTAAAAATAATCATTGCCAAAAGATTCCTCAATCCTTTCTATTTCTGAAAACATATCATATGCCTATAATCTGATAAAAATTAAGATTCCAGGCATTAATTTCATGGACACTCTGTCATTTATTTTTTGGGGCTTTTATTTCAAATGTCCAACTATGCAATATTTTAAATTTGGCCTTTTAATTCATTTCCTCACTTTTACCACAGAGGCCACTATGATGTTCCACTTGTCACAATGTGATTCGTCGCTTAGACTACACCCTGGGTTGACCACCTCTATTTGGATAATGCGCAACTGCATTGATCTCATAATCTGTGAATCAAATTTTTAACCCTAGTCAAATCTTGCGATTGGGTTACCGCTTCAGTCTCTAAATATCTGAATGGGTTTTTAACCTTGAGTTAAATCTATTGATTGGGCGACCGCTTCATTCTCGTAATCTCTAAATTTTCTTCTCTAACTGCCAAGCATTCAAAGATTGGGTGATTGAGGTTATCTCCTATTTGCTCAATTGTAGGGCTAACCGCCACTTTAGCTAGTGACTATGTTGGTGTTTGAAAATGCTTATGCCAACTAGGGCTGCCAATATGCCTTGAGATTAGTGTTAGGAATGGTTAACTCCAAGTATGAGAGCTCTGCAAGACAACTGGACCAACTATAGGGACAAGATTGCCCTCTTCACATCTGGCTCTCCAAAACCATGGTGGGTGCACCTAACCCAGTAACCTATGGCATCTTTAGGACTTTAGACTAGATTAAACAAAGCAAATGATAAAAAGAGACTACTAAATGTTAACCAAGCATTCATTGAATCTCCATTGTTATGAAGGGTAAAATGACCTTGTGAAGGGTATTACTACCATCAACCAAACAACAACTGAAACTTAAAAGGTCTTGATATATGAGGAAGGAAAGAAGTCAACAAGAACTGATGAAGCATTGAACTCAAATGAATATACTAATCCCTGATTAGTGCCATTATCCATTGGGCAGATCTCAGATACACACATTGAATATGAACCAACTATTGTCAAAGACTCATAGCCATAAATATAAACATTCCAGCCCATCCACTACTTATAAGATCCTTCTGTAGATAAAACAAATGAATCTATGTCCCTTCTAAATTATATTTCACCTGATCCTAAATCAAGAACTAAAGAAAAAAACATATACAAAGGTAATCCTATGCAATGGATCAAAAAATCCAAAACTCACAATATTGGCACCAAGGAGAGACCTGAAAGCTTGAAACATTTATATTAAGTATGATGAGGCATGTACATATTCAAAGTAGGAAAAAGAATCAAACCACTTCAATAACCTGCAAAAGACTACAAGGATTTTCTATTCAACCTCATACAATGTGATCAACCCTGCTACAACTCCGTGGAACTAATCAAGATCAAAACCTCTGGACTGATTAAAATTTGATCCAATGGAACTGACCAAATTCAGAACTGAACCCAGAAAAGAACCCTTACTCTATCAAAAAACTAACTACTTATACCCCTAGTCACCTTGGGAATCTCAAAGAGATTACATGAAGCTTAGGGTGACTAGGGTTAGGGTTACAACCGCTATACCAATTGGAAACGGTCAAAAACTTATTGCAGGGGCAGGGCTGTTAGGCAACTCAGAGAGAAAAGATCTCAAACTGATCTACAATTATGAATATTACAAAGATCAGGCCATAAGACTAGGAGATTACCATAAAAAATATTCTAGTCAACCACCTGCAAATACTTCTCGAGCCATTCTTCTAACGGTACAGACCCCTGCAAACAATCATGGAACACTCGGGACCACACTGCAACCACTGGTGCCACCAAACAAATTGAAAACCATCACAAAAGCCATGGATTTTGGTACCTCCTATCCCTGGAAACCCTCAGAGAATTCAACTTTGAAATCAAACGGTCACTTCATGGCACCAGTAGAAAATCGGTGGTCAACTTTTGAAATTAGGTCAACTTTAAGTCCTGACCGTCAGATCCTCATGTTTCACACGCTTTATGATTTACCTTTTAAAAGACCCTAGTCACAATTAGCATATTGGTGACCGAAGACCTTTTCCAATTTGCAGAAAACTTTATCTCTCTGCCATTTAGTTTAGTAGTTCCACAAATGCTTGTTCATTGAATTGCTAGTCAACTTGGAGCATCGCCACTTTTCTTCGCGAATGACCGAAACCCATTGAAACTTTTCGGGCTGCTAAACACATTTATCTAGATTGCTAGACCTTAGACCCCCACCTGGGCCTACTTTATGCCACATGTTGTTACCTCATTCATGACTTATGCTCAGTCGCACTGACACAAGACCCACTTTCTATAATCCTTATAATCGGACGGTAGGTTTAAGATCTCATAGCTCTAACAAAACTCATGAGAACTTACAATGACCATAGATTATGTCCTCATCATTAATCTCTCTGACAATGAACCCACCTGCCGCATCATCCACATCGACCAATAAAATTAAATAATCTTGCACCACCTGGCAAATGGCCCCACCGAGAACATTATACCGTGAGGAAGATCGGACAGCTGGCACAAGATCTGAAAGGCTCAAAAGATTCTATGTTCTTACATGCCAACTTTTGATCAGGAATCATCTGATTGAGATACCGGGCCTGCTGTGCAACACGTCTAGCTCACACAATGTGGACCAATCAAAGTACAACAAATCAGCATATCTGACAGATGGACCCACCAAAATAAAAGGTTACGCCATACAAAAGAATCAATGGTTGTCTCAAAATCTCATACGTCTGACACATCTCATAAGAATTTATGCTCGCCATTGATTCATTGCAAGTGTCAGGACCCTCTGACAAGCTAGCAACCCAGGACCCACTGACAACTACCACTGTATTACCTCATGGACCAATCACAAACTGCTAATTGTACCAAGGTGTCATTGGACCCACAAAGAGATAAATCCCTCTTGGAAGATCAAACAGATGATGCATCATCACATGTGTCAGAAAAAAGCCTTAAGAACATACGTCGATCATCGATGCTCTGACACGTTAAGACCCCTCTGACAGACAACCAGCAACCAAGTCCCACTGATACGTCGAGGAAAGATTCAAAATCAATGGTCATCACATGATCACAAGGGGATGGAATATTCCATGTGATCATGCGAAAACCACACAATCCTCAGGAAAATGACAACATGACCCCACCTGGGCCCGCTGATGCCACTTCATTAAATCCATCGGCTAATGAGGAACTACCAACTGTGCTTAGGTGTCACCTTGGACCCACAATTTGAAATGCCATGTCACAAAGATAAGATCAACAACCATCATGATTTCGCATAGGTCTAGCAAACTTCATGAGCTTTAACAACAATCATTGGATTGAGATGATGTCAGAGACCGGGCCTAGGAAATAAAGCAAGCCAAAACATAGGAGAAATTAAAGCTCGTGACTTAGGAAATATTAAAGGCCACAAGGGGTAAAGACTTAGGGAAAATTTAAACAGGGACCGACCAATAATATAAAGCATGTGTGAATTAGGAGTTTTAAGTGGCCTGAAAAAGTAATAACAAATTAGAACACGGCCAGGGTAAAACAAAGGGCTTCTCAAAGTAACGGCTAGTTTATGAATTTTTACTTAGGGTTTTAGCCAGAGACATGAAAAATACTTGTAGAGGCCAGGGGAAAGAACATGTAGCCATGAAATTTTTTTGCAAGTGCTAACAGTGGCTCTTGTTGGGGATGTGTGCCTCTTGTAGGCAGAACAAGGACCTCAGATCTCTGAAAAGAGCAGACCACCCACTGGAAAAACACAGAGACCTCAAAAAACACAAGAAATAGGAAAGCAGGAAGGGAAACACACAACAGGAAGGAGAAAACTATATACATAATGTACATTTTTACAAAAACCCGCAACATCAAATATGATTTAATTCCTGCCTCTATCAAAAATTTGATTTTCATTCTTTTCATCGTGTGGCATACCAGACATTTTGTTTTCACTTGTTTCACTGGGCATGGCAACCTATCTAATCATCTTGTCAAGCAGAACAAAATAACTATCTTCATAATGCATGTAAAATTTTTTGGCACTCTCTTCATCTTGCTCACTATGAAGATACAATTCAGCATGCCCCTGAACATTATCATCAGATAAAAACTTTCTCTTCTCTACTGATTCATGCATGCTATCAATTGGAAACACAAAAAACTCATACTCTACCTATTGAAAGGCTTCATTTATACCTTGACTCTGTATTTCCAAATGTGTAACAAGCTCAATTGAATCTGAAAACCCCACATGCTCCTCAAACAATGGATTGGTAATTCCATGCAATGCACCATGTTGAACATCATGACAATAAATGGGCTGATAATCATCATAGTCCTCATCATATAAAGTGTTGGAAAACACTTTAAATTCACTACCCATTTTAGGATTATAGAATAACCCATCACTTAGATCTTCATGTTCAAACTTACTGATGTCATATTGAATTATCACTTCCTTTTCCTCATATTCCTCATTCAAGGAGTGTTCATTTCCACCACTACTTTCTTCCTCCCATGATGTATCTGACTCACATGAAGATACATCCTCTTCACTACCTTCATCATCCTCAGATGAATAACCTCTGCTATAACATTCAGACATCTCTAAATGAGTGGAAGATCCTGCATATAATGATTTTGATTCTTGCTCGCTGCTAGACTTTGAATACTCCTCTGACAAAACTTCATCAAAAGAAGTATCCTCAGCATTAGATATGGATTTATCTGGGATACAACTTGTATTCCCCTTTTGCTGACGGTCCCTTTGCAACTTATTCCATTCATCATCATCAGCAAACTCCTCTAAGAACAACCACTTAAACTTAGTCAAAGAAAAAATGCATTTTGGGGGTAGATTTAGATACCAATTAGATGAAACCCCTTTGAGGGATCTCCCAAAAAACATCATACTAACATCCTTATCAAATATCTGATATTCTATAATAAATCTATAGAATGTTAGGACATGCTTCACTGCTGAATCAGACTAACAAACAAAAACAAGAATCAGATCCAAAAGCTGACTAGGAAAAGAGTGTGGGGACCTTGGAAGAACACAAATCAAAGGTATATCCAACTTGAGGAAACCCAACAGCTTAGACTGGCTTTTCTTTTGATTATCCATCATAACTTAATGCAACACTCCCATAAGATTTTGCAGAGATGAAACTGAAGACTTGAAGTATGCAACCTCTATTCACACCGTATCCTTTCTTTTAGTGCTTGGTCACTTAATAAGGAAAAATTTTAGATCTTTGAGAAATACTTGCGAGTTTTGCAGTAGAAGACCTTGTTGGTCGAACGACAGGAAAGAATTAGAGCTCACCATGAAGCTCCATCATATTTTGCAATGTAGAGTCACCACCTCCTTGAAGAGGAAAGTTTTTGTACTTTCTCTTTGTTTCTTCTTCCAACCAACAGAAAACTCCACAAGTAACCACACTGTTTATCAGAAGGAACATTGATCAAATAGGGAGAATCAAAGCCGCCACTCACAACTTAGGTGAGAAAATTTAGCAAATGCTTATTTTTTCATCTGACTCTTTATCATGGCCCTCTCGAGATTAATTTCTTTAACAAGATTCTTCATTTATTCCCTAGTAGAGTCACCATCTTGTTGGTGTTTGAAAATGCTTATGCCAACTAGGGCTACCAATATGCCTTCAGACTAGTGTTAGGAATGGTTAACTCTAAGTATGAGGGCTCTACAAGATAACTAGACTAACTATAGGGACAAGACTACCCTCTTCACTTCTAGCTCTGCGAAACCATGGTGGGTGCACCTAATCAAGTAACCTATGGCATCTTTAGGACTTTAGACTGGATTAAACAAAGTGGATGATAGCAAGAGACTACTAAATGTTAACCAAGCATTCATTGAATCCCCATTGTTATGAAGGGTAAAATGGCCTTGTGAAGGGTATTACTACCATCAACCAAACAACAACTGAAACTTAAAAGGTCTTGATATATGAGGAAGGAAAGAAGTAAACAAGAATCGATGAAGCATTGAACTCAAATGAATATACTAATCCCTGATCAGTGCCATTATCCATTGGGTAGATCTCAGATACACACATTGAATATGAACCAACTATTGTCAAAGACTCATAGCCATAAATATAAACATTCCAGCCCATCCACTACTTATAAGATCCTTCTGTAGATAAAACAAATGAATCTATGTCCCTTCTGAAGTATATTTCACCTGATCCTAAATCAAGAACTAAAGAAAAGAACATATGCAAAGGTAATCTGGATCAGAAAATCCAAAACTCACAATATTGGCACCAAGGAGAGACCTGAAAGCTTGAAACATTTATATTAAGTATGATGAGGCATGTACATATTCAAAGTAGGATAGAGAATCAAACCACTTCAATAACCTGCAAAAGACTACAAGGATTTTCTATTCAACCTCATACAATGTGATCAACCCTGCTACAACTCCCTGGAACTAATCAAGATTAGAACCTTTGGACTGATTAAAATTTGAACCAATGGAACTGACCAAATTCAGAACTGAACCCAGAAAAGAACCCTTACTCTATCAAAAAACTAACTATTTATACCCCTAGTCACCTTGGGAATCTCAAAGAGATTGCATGAAGCTTAGGGTGACTAGGGTTAGGGTTACAACTGCTATACCAATTGGAAATGGTCAAAAACTTATTGCAGGGGCAGGAAAGTTAGGGAACTCAAAGAGAAAAGATCTTAGACTGATATGCAATTATGAATATTACTAAGATCAGACCATAAGACCAAGATATTGCCATAAAAACCAATCTAATCAATCACCTGCAAATACTTCTTGAGCTATTCTTCTCACGGTACAGACCCCTGCAAATAATCATGGAACACCTGGGACCACACTGCAACCACTGGTGCCACCAAAAAAATTGAAAACCATCACAAAAGCCATGAATTTTGGTACCTCCTATTGCTGGAAACCCTCAGAGAATTCAACTTTGAAATCAAACGGTCACTTCATGGCGCTAGCAGCAAATTGGTGGTCAACTTTAAGTCCTAACCCTCAGATCCTCATGTTTTGTGGGCTTTATGATTTACCATTTAAAAGACCGCAGTCACAATTAATGAACTGGTGACTAAAGACCTTTTCTAGTTCATAGAAAACTTTGTCTCTCTACCATTTAGTTTAGCGATTCTGCGAATGGTTGTTCGCTGAATCGCCAGTCAACTTGGAGCACCACCACTTTTCTTCACAAATGAGTGAAACCCATTGAAACTTGTCAGGCTGCTAAACATATTTATCCAGACTGCTAGACCTTAGACCCCCACCTGGGCCCAGTTTATGCCACATGTCATTACCTTATTCATGGCACATGCTCGGCACACTGACACATGACCCACTTTCTGTAATCCTTATAATCAGATGGTAGGCATAAGATCTCATAGCTCTGACAAAACTCATGGGAACTTACACCGACCATAGATTATGTCCTCATCACTGATCTCTCTGACAATGACCCCACCTACCGCATCATCCACATCGACCAATAAAATTAAACAATAATCCACCCCTTGGAAAATTGCCCCATCGAGAACATTATACCTCCAGGAAGATCAGACGGCTAGCACAAGATTTGAAAGGCTCAAAATATTCTATGCACTTACACACCAACCATCGATCAGGAATCATCTGATTGAGATACCGGGCCTGCTATGCAACACACCCAGCTCACACAATGTGGACCAATCATAGTACAACAAATCAGCATATTTGACAGATGGACCCACCAAAAGAAAAGGTTACATCATACAAAAAAATCAATGGTTGTCTCAAAATCTCATACGTCTGACACATCTCATAAGAATTTACGCCTGCCCTTGATTCACTACAAGTGTCAGGACCCTCTGACAAGCTAGCAACCCAGGACCCACTGACAACTGCCACTGTATTACCTCATGGACAAATCACAAACTGCTAATTGTACCAACGTGTCATTGGACCCACAAAGAGATAAATCCCACCTAGAAGATTGGACAGATGATGCATCATCACATGTGTCAGAAAAAAGCCTTAAGAACATGCATAGACCATCGATGCTCTAACACATCAAGACCCCTTTGACATTCACACTAGCAACCAGGTCCCACTGATACATCCAGGAAAGATTCAAAATCAACGGTCGTTGCATGATCACAAGGGGATGGAATATTCCATGCGATCATGTGACAACCACATGATCCTCAGGCAACTAACAACATGACCCCACCAAAGCCCGCTGATGCCACTTCATTAAATCCATCGACCAATGAGGAACTACCAAATGTGCTTAGGTCTAACAAACTTCATGTGCTTTAATGACAACCATCAGATTGAGATGGTGTCAGAGGATGGGCCTCGGAAATAAAGCAAGCCAAAACATAGGAAAAATTAAAGCTCATGACTTAGGAAATATTAAAGGCCACCAGGGGTAAAGACTTAGGGAAAATTTAAATAGGGACTGACCAATAATATAAAGCATGTGAAAATTAGGAGTTTTAAGTGGCCTGAAAAAGTAACAACAAATTAGAACAGGGCCAGGGTAAAACAAGGGGGTTCTCAAAGTAATGGCTAGTTTATAAATTTTTGCTTAGGGTTTTAGCCAGAGACATGAAAAATACTTGCAGAGGCTAGGGGAAAGAACATGTAGCCATGAAATTTTTTTGCAAGTGCTAACAGACTGGGTGATTACTGTTCACTGGATCTTAGAATGATTTGTCTTAACCACCAGCTATCTGGTGACCTAGTGATCACGGTTAATTGACCTCCACCTGTGAGTCGCTTAATCTTTCTCTAACCGTCAGTTTCATTCCACATACACATGACTAGCTACCACGTGTCACCTTAGGTCCTTGTCATTGCTTGTCGCTTGTCTACAAAATTACCTTACATGTGGGCCCGTTGGTATAGATACCGAGGTGGTCCTCGCTCACTCACGTGTGCTGAGCCTCCTCTCTTTCTTTATTTCTTATGTGAGCATTGTTTCATTTATTCACCTCAAATCACCAATCTGTGATCAATGTGGGACTATGTTTCCTATTGTTTTTAAAGACTTTCACTAAAACTTTTCTTTCATTGTTAGCTTGTGGTGATTGATCAGGAAAGTACTGTACACTTTTCCTCCTACCCTAGGTGAATTTTTTTGAGGCTGACATATTTTTAGCTATTTTTGGGCCGACATGATTGTAAGTCATTCTAACCCTAAATTGGAAAAATATTATATAATATGGCTTAGGGTTAGGGATTTCATGATGAATGGTTTTAGTACTTGTGGCGAAATTGAGCTGTAAGGTATTACGAATTGTAATCGGGTTGTAATCACTTGATAATAAAATATTGGACTCCCTATTGGTGGACGTAGCCTAGGGATTGGGTGAACCACATTAAATATTTGTGTCTTCTATTCTCTTTTGTGTGGTTTATGATTTTTTTTGATATTGGTTATTTTACATGTAATTGTTATTTCTACCTTGTTAATCCTAACAAGTGGTATTAGAGCAAGGTTGTTTTTTTCAGTTATCCTCTGTAGGAAGATCTCACAGTTTACTGTGAGTCTCATGGTTGAGTGGGAGAAATGGTAGATGAGGGTAGGCTAAAGGTTGACAAGTTTAATGGTCAGAACTTTTAGTTAGAGAAAATGCAAATGGAGGACTATGTCTATCAGAAGGATCTATGGCGGTTGTTAGAAGGAAAATCTAATAAATCGACAAGCATTTCTGATGAGGATTGGACAATTCTTGATAGAAAGGCTCTTGGTAGTATTCAATTATGCTTGGCATAATCGATGGAATTCAATATTACACAAGCAATGACGACTGAAGATTTGATGGAAACCCTAGCGAAGTTGTATGAAAAGCCCTTCGCTTGAAATAAGGTGTTTATCATGAAGCATTTGTTTAATATGAAGATGGTCAAAGGTGGGTCAATTTTTGATCATTTAAATGAGTTTAATATAGTTACCAATCAATTAACTTTTGTCAATGTTATTTTTGATGAAGAAGTTAGGGCTGTCTTGATTTTGTGTTCTTTGCCTGAAAGTTGTACTGGCTTGGGAATGGCTGTTAGTAACTTTGTTCCTAGTTCTAACACCCTCAAATTTGATGATGTTATTGGTGTTATTTTGAGTGAGGAAATTCATAGGAAAATCTCAAGTGGATTCACATAAGGTAGTGTCTTAAACTCACAAAGCAGAGGTAGAACCACTGAGAGAGGAAACAACTCTAGAAACTGTGAGAAATCAAGAGGAAAATCAAAAGGAAAGAGGTTTGAATCCAAAGGGCCAAATGATTATTGGTACGATGGAAAACTAGGTCATAAGAAGAAAGATTTCTGGTCTCAGAAGAATAAATAAGGAGACAAACAAGAGGGTAACAAGAAGGAAAATGTGGTAAGTAATAAACCCAAAGAGGATGCCTTGCTTCTTTCTTCAGAAAGTATTGATGATTCATGTGTTTTCGATTATGGGGCTTCATTTCATGCTACACCACATAGAGGTTACTATCTTGATTATGTCCAAGGGGATTTTGGGGAAGTTTTTTTGGGTGATAATGAACCCTGTCAGATAGTTGGAAAGGAAAAACTTAAGATTAAGTTGCAAAATGGGAATCATTGGCTACTACAAGAGGTAAGACATGTTCCAAGGCTAAGTAGCAATTTAATTTTAGTAGGGCAACTAGATGATGAGGGTTGCACAGTTACTTTTAATGATAGAAATTGGAAGGTTTCAAAAGGTTCCTTAGTAGTAGAAAAAGGTGTGAAAGTAGGCACCTTATATATTTGTAAAGGTCATATTGGTCCTTCTACTTTAATTATTTCAGAAGATAATAAATGTTTAGGAACAATGGCTACAGTTGAGCAGGAAGAACATCAAACTATTGTTGTAGGTTTTAACACAACACTCTGGCACAATAGACTTGGACACATGAGTGAAAAAGGTATGAAATTACTTCATTCAAAGAAAGATTTACCTGGTCTGAAATGTATCAATATGGATTTCTGTGAAAGTTGTGTTTATGGAAAATAAAAGAGAGTTAGTTTTGTAAAGAGTGGAAAGGAAAAGAAAAATGAGAGATTAGAGCTTGTACATACAAATGTATGGGGACCAGCTTAGGTATCTTCCCTTGGTGGCTCTCTATATTATGTTACATTTATAGATGATGCAACAAGAAAAGTAAGGATTTATTTCCTTAGACAAAAATCTGATGTATTTCAAACTTTTAAGAAATAGAAATGCTTGGTTGACAATGAGACTGGTAAAAGGTTCAAATGTCTTAGATCTTGTTGGTGTTCCTTCTCTTTCTACTTGCAGGTTTACACTATGATTGACAAACTAATATCACTGACTCTATCACCACTCCAAAGTCTACAAGGAAAAGGGCCAATTAACAAGGATCAACAAGGATCCTCCTACACTTAAAGCTTAGATGCTCAGGTAGGTGTACCCTTGATTCACTTCTTGAAAGGAATCACTAAATATTATGCATTTATACCATTTACAAACTGATTTAAAAATTTTTATCACTTAAATGTGTGATTGATGATGATGAACTACTTTTAGAGAATGGATTAGTGCCTTAACCTAGGGCATAGAGTCACTCAATAACATATATCAACTAAAAATCCTAACTCAAACACTCTTGAACTCAGAATAAGTGCTTTGCCTATTATCCCTCTCACTCCCAAACCTGATCATCAAATTCCTATCCAGCCATGAACTCACTAAAACTACCTTAAAGACTTTAATCCTAACTTTGTTAGAAACTCAAAGATAATTCTACAATATTCTTTGTCTACCATATGCTAACTCACTTTGTGACATTAACATATATGAGCCCAAGATCAAAACAAGAAGACAAACATAAATATGAGATTGGAATTCAAGTGTATTCTCATTAAAATCTGTAGAATCAATACATTGCCAAGACAACAAAATGTCAGGAAACAAACCCTGGATCCAAGCTCTCCTTCAATTTTTTACATTAACTATCAACATAGCATCACCAACCACACAAAAATACAATTTCTTTCAATATATACCACTAGTTATCTTGGAATCCTAGAAATCAAGATGCAACAAGCTACAGATAAATAGGGCAAGGGTTTTACCTACCAAGCCAACTAAATTTAATCAAGGATTTATTTCATTGGAGGAAAACTAGGCGGTTAGATCCAAGAATGATCTTCATTAATGAAAAATCTCTAAGTAATGTACCAAAGATCATGAATCTACCATGTTTATCAGTTTGATCATTCATCTGCAACATGCCTCAAGCAACTCTTTACCCATTGCTTCATGGTACAGTCCCTCTACAATCAATCATCCAACTCTCTGGACCACGCCATGATAGTTGACAAAATCAAATCTACCAGATCCAACGACCCAAGCATTCAATTCCAGTCCTTTTATTGTTGAAACCCTTAATAAATTTAAATCTAGAAGAAATGGCTACTTGCATGGTGTGAGATAGGTGATCAATGGTCAGCATTCAAATTTGGGCCTACTTTAAAACATCACCATTAGATCCTTCCACTTTTCCCAGGTTTCATAGCTTAACCTTAATAGGAATCCTAGTTTACATTTATGCTTTAGTCGCAAGATCACCAGACATCTCATTAACCTCAAGTTATACTTAGCAATTACGTGACTAAACAGTCTCATGATCTCGTGGTCTTCTCCCAAACTGCCAAACCCTTTAGAGATCATGTGACTGAAGAAATTCTAACTACCCACTAGGTCATGAGACAAAATCACTAACTGCGTTCTGATCTAAAGATTACCCAACTATGGGAGAGCTAACTATCTTGAATCCCTTTGACTTTATCTAGAGATTATGTGACTAAGACCTCACCACTTAGTCGCTAAACACATTTTCTTCTTTCCCTAGTCTAGCGACTACAGGAGCTCCTTCAAATTTTCAATTTGGCGACCAAGCGACTATAGTCTATTTTAGTTGCAGAAGAATAATTTCTCTTTATGTGATCATGTGATTGAGCACATCTAGAGATTTAGTGACCAAAGGAAGTCTCTTAATCACTGCAACCTATTGACTTTTCAAACTTCTTTCTGAGGCTTCGTGACCACACAGTCGCTAGATCATAGAATATCTCTTTATAAACTCTAAGAATACTGAGATCAATGGCTGTCACAAGACTACGTAGGATAAACATCATGCATATTTTTCTTGAGAAGATGTGACAATTGTAGATCCTGACTGAACTTTAACTTATTCCCTAAACTGAAGACCTCGGGCCCACTATCAACTGCCAACTCACTGTCCTGCGACCAATAATCATCAGACACCTCAGCAACTTCTAACATTGGGTCTGCCTACACAATCCTCATCTAACATGGGCCTACCATCTCATGATTTGGTGACTAGCAGCTATCTCACAATTGCCAGTCAAAAGAGAATATTCCATTATTATTTGGAGATCACCCGACTAAGGAAAAAGCTCAATCACCGAAAAGAAAAGAATATTCGATCTGCATCCCGCGACTAAGAGACTAAGCTGAGGAAACATGGGCCCACCTAGACACATGGTATCTTATGATTTTTCTATTGATCCTTGCCATCACCAAGTTGTATCCTTTGAACACCTGACTACCATGTGTCACAATCTAATTGGTTCCACAAACTAGCCACTCCAACTCATTTCTAACCTCAGCCGATCTAGAGATTTGGCGACTGTGTGAATTCTTAAGTCTCTAGATCAATTGCCAAAATCTAGAGACCCAACGAAAAACCATGTCGCTGAATCACTGACCACCTAGAAAATAACCACCAAGATCAAGAGACCACACAATCACACAAACATGAAATTGTGAAAAGTGAAACATAATCATCGGGGACTAACCACATTCTGATTTTAACTTAACCCACACCCACCTGGAGATTACGTGACCAAAGACTTCACCAAATCTTTGAATCATTTTCTCAACTAGGGTTAAGTCCTGAGAACACGTGACTAAGGCAATCTCCAAGTCACGGAAACATTTCTTGATTCTAGGTTAAAATCAGAGATTAAATGCCTACCATTGATTCTCATATCCATCGACGATCCTCGCTCAATCTTAGAAAATTAAAGGGCCTGACCACCAAATCATGAGATCAAGTGACTGAAGGAAAGAATAACTATTCACCAAGTCACTGAAGGCTAATAGGAAACCACCAGGAAATAAGAGATTTCGCGAACACATAGTCGCGAGATCGCTGAATGAAAATGTAATAGCTTGAGGATTCAGAGATCTAGCGACTACAAAGAATACACTGCCACTTCATATCTAGAGACCTAGCGACCAAAGGGAAATCATTAAGTCTCAAAAGGATATGGAATATTCTTCAAACATTGAGAGATTGTGTGACAAAAGCATTTCTTGTAGTCATAGGAAGGAAAAGAATATGTCATTTCGGTAAGGAGATCAAGCAACTAACTGAGAGGATAAAATGTGCACATGCATTATAAATCACTTAAGTGGCCCAAAAAAGGTAATGACAGAAAGGAACAAGGTCAAGATAATTAGGGTTTAACCCTCCAATGACTATAATTTTGAAATAAAGACCTAGGGTTTAAGGCAAGAGACCGGGAAAACTTTGTAGGGCCAGAGAAGAAATCATATATCCATGAAAAATTTTGTAGGTGCTAATAGATCTAGTAATGGTGGTGAGTATTACAGCACAAAATTTGAAGATTATTGTTCCTCTAATGGTATTCATAGGCAAAAAACTGTACCAAGGACTCCACAAGAAAATGGAGTGGTTGAACACATGAACAGGATAATAATGGAGCATGCAAGGAGTATGAGGTTGCATGCTAGGCTATCCAAAAACATGTGGGAAGAGGTTGTGAACACTATTGTTTATTTAATTAATAGAGGCCCCTCTACTCCTTTGGACTATGGTATTCTAGAGGAAGCATGGAGTGGTAAGAAGGTGAGTTATTCTTTTCTCAAAACCTTTGGTTGTGAAGCTTTTGCACATATAGATTCTGAAAATAGAACCAAGCTAGAAGCTAAGTCAAAGAAATTTGTATTTTTTGGATATGACATTGATGAATTTGGTTATAGGCTTTAGGATTTTGAAAACCATAAAATTGTAAGAAGTAGGGATGTCATATTCAATGAGAAGGTGTTGTACAAAGATCTGTTGCAGTAGTATGAGAAGAAAGAAAATGATTATGTAGTACTAGATGATACTCCAAAAGATGATGTTTGAGTAGTTCCTTATGGTCCACAACAATAGCAACAACAAATACCACACACCCCAGTGAATGTTAGATGGTCAACAAGGCTAAGTAGAACTCCAAACAAATTCTCTCCCTCTTTGTATTCTATTTTATTAATAGATGTTGATGAACCTGAATGTTATAATGAAGTTGTGCAGGTGGATACAAAGATTCAGTGGGAGTCTGCAATGACATATGAAATGGAATCTTTGGTGAAAAATCAAACATGGGATTTATGTAAGTTTCCTGCGGATAAAAGGGTTTTACAAAATAAATGGATTTATAGGATAAAAGATGAGGATGGAGGTAAGAAAAGATTTAAAGCCAGGTTAGTTGTAAAAGGATTTGCACAGAAAAAGGGTATTGATTTTGATGAGATGTTTTCTCCAGTTGTTAAAATGACTTCTATTCATACTGTTTTAAGTATTGTGGCTACTAAAGATTTGCATTTAGAGAAGCTTAATGTTAAAATAGCTTTTCTTCACAGTGATTTGGATGAAGAAATATATATGGTACAACTACAAAGATTTGAGGTCAAGGGTAAGGAGAATTTGGTGTGCACATTGTAGAAGAATTTATATGGCTTGAAGCAAGCACCTCGGAAATGGTATATTAAATTTGACACTTTTATGAATGAGCATGGATATAGTCAGTGTAATTATGACCATTGTGTTTATTTTAAGAGGTTGGATGGTGACGACTACATTATTTTATGTTTATATGTTGATGATATGCTTGTAGTTGGGTCTAACATGGATCACATTAAGGGGTTGAAACAACAGTTAGCACATTCATTTGATATGAAGGATTTGGGGACAACAAAAAAAATACTTGGTATGAAAATTTGTGGAGATAGGAAAAATAGGAAGTTGTCTCTATCTTACGCTAATTATATTGAGAAGGTGTTGCAACGTTTCTCTATGAAGAATGCCAAAGCTGTCAACACATCTTTTCCTGGTCATTTGAAATTGACTAAGGAGATGTGTCCTAAGACATTAGAAGAAGAGGCTAAAATGTCCAAGGTACCTTATGCTTCAGTTGTAGGGAGCTTAATATATACTATGGTATGTACTAGGCCACATATTACACACACAGTAGGAGTTGTTAGCCGATATATGAGTCACCCTAGTATTGAGCATTGGAATGCATTCAAATGGATTCTAAGATATTTGAGAGGTACATCCAATAAGTGTTTACACTTTGGGGATCTACTACTATTGTACAAGGCTATTTTGACTCAAATTTGGTAGGAGATATAGATAGTAGATAGAGTACTATAGGCTATGTATTTACTATTGGTGGGACAGTAGTGAGTTGGATTTCTTGACTACAAAAGGTGGTTGCTTTATCCACTAAGAGGGAGAGTATGTTGCTGCTAGAGGAAGCCAAGGAGATGACATGGCTTAAATTATTCATGAAATAATTGGGACATCCTCACAAAGATAATTTTATGCATACAGATAGCCAAAGTGCCATTCATCTTGTGAAGAATTCTACTTTGCACTCAAAGACAAAACACATACAGTTACGATACCATTTCATTCGGTCAATTTTGGATGATGGGTAGTTAAAGCTAGAAAAAATACATACAAATGATAATCCAATAGATATGTTTACAAAGGTAGTAACAAGGGAGAAGTTGAACTCATGTTTAGCTTTAGTTGGTCTTCTAGACTGAACAAAATAAAGGAACAACTAAGTCCAAGGTGGTTCGATCTAGTGGGAGCCTCATATGGTAGCAGTATTGCTACAGGATCAGTCTCCAAGGGGGATGTTTTTTAGTATGGATATTGATTAGTCACCAAGTGGGAGATTGTTAGCTTATGGTGACTGATCAAGAAAGTACTATACACTTTTCCTAATACCCTCGCCAGGGTTCAGGGCCGGGCTAAGGCTCGAGCGGGGCTTTGTGGGTGGCAACCCCCAAGAGTGGGGGTTCAGGGGCGTAGCCCCCTTGGTGAATTTTTTTGAGGTTGACATATTTTTGACTATTTTTGGGCTGACATGATTTTAACTCATTCTAACCCTAAAGAGGTAAAATATTGTATAATATGGCTTAGGGTTAGGGATTTCATGATGAATGGTTTTAGTACTTGCAGTAGAATTGAGCCATAAGGGATTACAAATTGTAATCAGGATGTAATCACTGGATAATAAAATATTAGACTCCCTGTTGGTGGACATAGTCCAGGGATTGGGTGAACCATGTTAAATCTTTGTGTCTTCTATTCTCTTCTATGTGGTTTATGATTTTTTTTTATATTGGTTATTTTGCATGTAATTGTTATTTATGCCTTGTTAATCTTAACATTCATGCCAGCTGGAACATACACTAACACGGACCCACAAGGGCATGAGGCAACCATAGCCTCATTCTCTATCTTCAACTTACTTTTTATGTGAGGACTAGTGCATATAAACATTATTGGCACATTGATCCTTTTGAATGTGGGTTAAAATCCCCACTACATTGTTTTCTTTTCCTGGCATATGTGCCGCCTGTATGCATTCTTCCTCTAGTGTATGCACTCCATTTGGCCAATGTGCTCCTATTTATTTTGTTCTTATCATATTCATACAATGAAAAGTGTCAGAAAAGTGCCCCTCTTACAGCATGCACACTCTCCATGGTCTCTACCTAGCATTTGTTTTGGTACATGCCCCTCAAGTTTTATGCACCAGTATTGTTTCCATATGGTGTGCGCCATTTGGGAATGCTTGCTATAATGCATAGAGAAAGCCTCTAATCAGCCTTACACATTCTACCTAGGCTCTATGCAAACCACTCACCTTCTCATGCACCCCCTTGCGTGGGCCAATACTTATGGATTGGCAATCTTTTTGGGTCCCCTGCATTGGCACACACCCTATTTAAATCCACATGTGTATCTGCTAGGAAGATTATGGAATGCACCAGGATTGTTTGTTTTGTTTGTAGGCTCGCTACACAAAGTTTGGCAGCCTCTACACTGGAGCCATTCACCCATCCACATGGCACATGTAGCAGTTGCCTCATAGCATGTGCACCATTTCATTTTTTATTGGCTATAGTATATCCAACATGACCATGCACACTTCCTTATGTGATTGGTTGCCTTTTTAATTCATGCATGAGATGTGCACTCTCATCCAACTCAATCCCTTTAGTTTAGTGTGCACCCTTACAATATGCCTCCCAGGTTACCATGGACTAGTTACATACATCCTTTGCTTCCTTACACAAAGGCCTACTATGTATTCCTTTGTATTGGTAGCCCACACACATTTCTTTGGAAATATACAAATGCAAGTCTATCAACTCTTACACTAGTTTCCCATTGGTGATTGGTTACCCCTAAAATGAGCCTCCATTCCATATTTGCATTGGCATTTGGTATTGACTTCTCACATCCAATGTCATGCATGAGCCTCCCTAAGATTAAATGTTGACCCCTTTCTCAACATGTGAGGCCTCCCTTTAATGCATGAGGCTTCTCCTTACTTACACAAGGCCTCTACTTTAGACCAATTTCCACTTCATGTGAGAACTTCCTCACTACTTGTGTGAGTCTATCCTTTCAAAAATGTTTCCTCATGAAATGCTCTTTCTCCTACTTTGCTGGCACTCTCTTTCAACATGGCCTTCGTTGTAAAATAAGTGCACCACTTCATTTGTCATTTTCAACCATTGTGTGATTTGATTATCAACCATGGTAGTTGAGCTTGAAGATTGGATATTGGAAGGAAATTTCTCCTCTACCACTATCTCTAGGAATCTTGGAGATTCTACTTGTCTTGCAGTACTAACTTTTGATGATGCCACAGTTTGATCCTACATTTTGTTGATAGAAGAAACTCCTACAATATTTCCATGGAAGAAGAGGCACTTGATTGACTCTTTGAGTGCTAAGTGCTAAGGATTGGCATGATGCTAGTAGCCATTTTTTAACACTTTCCCAATCCATTATTCCAAACAACATATGCACACCTGCCATACAATATACTAGTAGCATCATCCACACCTCATAGTTTTGTTTAATATATTGGCATCTTCTTGTAGTGCAGAGCACATACAACAAGACAAAGTGCTAGCTATGAAGTCCAATGCACACACCAACATACATTATATGCACATTTTTAACATAATATGCAACCTAATGGCATCTTCATAAACATTAAAACCAAGACATATAACATAGTGTCTTCATAAAAACATTAGCATTTCCTAATAGTGTTCAAGACACTAGAAACACTTAGCTTCGCATGCCTATAGACTTGATGAGGATGTCAACCAAGATGAACCTTGAAGCCTTACATTTCCCTCAGTTTTCTTAAAATATAGCCTTGAAGTGGAAAGAAACCATGCCATAAATAAAAAATTAATCACACAATTCACTTTTCACACTTCCAAAAAGCTGACCAGATAACACTAGCTGGCCTTTGGGAGTGGCTTTAAAAATTGACCAAACAACCTCATTGGAACACACCACCAAGAATACATTTTCACCTCCAACACTATAGTATGCCTATTAGAGGAAATTTCTCAAAATGATTCGAGCCAAAAGATAGGAATCAACAAACATGGGAAATTGAAAAACTAGTTCTATCCGCACCATCACACTGCATAAGTCACCTCTAGACTTGGCTCGAAAAAATCACCGATTGAAAAATTCAAGATTTGGAAACTCAAGCATTGATTCACCCTCATACAAGGAATATTAATCCATAATTATCATGCCCAGAAAATCAAATGATGAATTATCACCAAACACCAAAGTCATCCTGTTAGACATGTTCAGGAAAAGAAACAGTGAAATAAGAAGAAATTTGACTTGGAATTGGCCTGAGAAAGTGGTTAAATGGATTGGTAGAGACCTCAAAATCCTCAAGAAATTACACTTCTAGGTCTAAAATATGGAACAATATTCAATTATACTTGATCATGAATAGGGCGTGAACTAGGAAACACCAAATTATGCCACTCAAAAAATTGGACAAGGTAGACATGGAGAAACTTAACAATCTGCAAATGGAATGATACTGGCAAACAGGTCAAATGGACACATGGGGTGAAAATTGGCATGAACACTCTCTCTCTGATTCCTACAAATATGATGCAAAAATTGACATGTTATGACCAATCACATGGAAATAATTGCACTTCCTCAAATTGGGCTAGTTTATACAATTCTGGACAAGCAAAAAATGCAAAATTCTGGGAACACCTCTAAAAGCCTATTCCCTAAACATGCTTGAACTAAAAATTAAAATCTCAAACCTACTACATATTTCAACTACAAGGCAATGAACACCCTACCCCAGTGGTTCATCATGAAAAACAACAGGCCCAACTTTTCATGCACTTCAAACTAAGCATCTAACAATGAATTTTCAAAGCACTAATTCTATCACTTAGAAAAAAATTTGAACATGGACTAAAAAACATAGCTTGAATTTTTGAGCTCCAATAGTGGCTTTGAATGGGGACACATGCCCCATGCAAGCATGCAGAGAAGCCTTAATCTTTGGTTCAATAGATGACCCAAAGAGAATCAACTTGACTTTTTACTTCTTCACAAAACTTTGAATAGGGAACCCCTTATTAAAAGAAAAGACACAACTGAAAGGAAAGTGATTGTACATGAACATACAATATTTAAAAAAAGGCTCAAAGCCCCAAAAATCTAATCAATTTTTACCTTTGTTGAACAAATGATTCTCATCTCCATACAATGGAGGTAAACTAAGATTACATGTTTCATTCAGCCAGTCAAAAATATTTTGATCCATTTTCAGCATATCGTAGGAAAAATGATTAGCATACTCATCATTATCTGGCAAGATCAAGCCATCAGGCTACCATAAATACCGATCACTTTGTGATATTAAAACATTACACTCTTCATTGTCAACATTATGCTAAAAAAGGAAACACTCTAACTCAACATCATGGCTGGAAACATCAGCATTCTGATCATTAGTTTGCAAAATAGAATAAACCATTTCTATATCAACATCATGCAAACTAAAGTAGAACCTCTCAAAAGAAAAGTTTGATTGCATAAAACTGCAAACAACTTGCTGATCACAAAATTCATCAGATTCATTTAGAAGGGAACAAGCTCTGTCAGCAAGTAACTCATTAGTCATTTGCAAATCTGAGAATACATATTCAAATTTATCATATTATTTAGCATCAAAATATAAACAAGAATCACAGACACCAGGCTCTTGCAAATTTGAATCCATACTAGAACACACATCATCATACTCATCAAATATAACATTATCAAATTCATTGCAATGATGTACACTTTCACACTGCTGATTTAAATTAGGAGAAAAGATATCAATAGGTGTTTCACTCATCATGCCATCATTTGAATTATCTTTGTCAAAACTTATGTCTACCGAGCATGAAAATTTTGAAACAAACTTGGTAGCATACCTCTGAAACTCAATCTCTAAGAGAACTAAAATTTTCTCACTACTTAGTGAGCACTAAACATCACATTCCATCTCTTCATCCTCACTGTTGATGCTCCATATCTCTTGCCCATTTGAAACAAGGACTAAAATCACTTGTCTCACATTACTTTGTGCAAAGTAATCACTACAGGAACTACCATCTGCATTATAATCACATTCTTCATGTTCACACAAAACATCACCAAACTAAAACAAGGGTCCATTAATATCATGTTGAGAAAAAGGAAAATCTACAAGCTCAAGGGAATCACTATCAACTAAAGATTCATCTTCTACTCCTTGAAAACAATAAATTTCATCATCAGCACAATAACCAATGCTATTAGCATCACAAGACTCAACATCCTTAGCACAACTAGATTTAGGATGACTAGATTTAGTATCTAAAAAAGAACCCATCCATTCTTTAACATTTTCTTTAGTTTCATTTTTTAGGGATGCAGTCCAACTGACTGATTTAGGCATACCAAGTTCAAGAAACATCTCACCATATTAGGATTCTTGAAAATCAAGACCCACAAGAAGTTCACTACATGCAACAAGAAATTTCTTGTAATATGACAATGTCGACTCATCTTTTCTTTCTCCTATTGCACATCTTAAAATTAGTATGCAATTATGTTGAATTCTTTTATTTATCCAATGAAGTTCATCATTATAATTTTCTAAATCTGACTGAAAACTTTCAGATCTAGAAACATCTTGACTTAGCAAAGCTGGAAACTCCATTTTAACTCATAGACAAAACAATAAAAATTGTTCTCATGACAATATTTCTATTTGAATTCATGCAACCATTGACTTCACTAAACATCAGCATATTTATGATACTCTTTAGAAACATAATATTATGTCTAGAAATATGGCTTGAACTTTCACATTAATTTCCCTTTTCACTAGTGACTTATTCACCTATTTAGGGACTATTTTTACTTTGATAAAAGATTACCTGGAAGTGTTGTTGCTGATCCAAAATAGTGATTTGAAGTATCTTTCAAATCACCTCTCAAATATTTGTAGAGTCTCCACCTCTTTGGAGAGGGCCAATTTTGAATCAGTTGAGAACCTTTATCTCATATTCGAACCTTCTTTCTCAGCAAACATAAAATAACTTTACAGGATGCACTATTTGTCAGGATTACAAAATACATTGCAATTTCATATTACAAAACACTGATCAAACAGAGATTCAGAGTTGCCACTCACATTCAGTGAGAAGATATACTTTTAAAAAAAAAATAACTTGACTCTATGATCACTTAACCGGACTCTATGATGATTCAGCCAAGCAAGGAAAAAGCATCTTAAACTTGTTGTCCTTTATTTCTTCCCCACTAGAGTCACCGATTTGTTAGTGATTTTTCTTGCTGAATCCTATTACAAGCCTTAAATGCTTAAATTGAACTCTGTGATTCCTAAACTCCTGATTCAAGCAAGAAAAGACTAATTAACAAGGACAAACTCCTTCACTTTGAGCTCCACAGAATTAGGCAAGTGTACCACTGGTGATTTACTGCTTCACAGTGAATCTTCTAGTGGATTAAGTGTCTTGAACATGGAGATATTTAACATTCAGACCAAAAGAACTCTAAAGTAAAAGAACTAATTTAATTTTTATTAATGGTGATAACTACTAAGCAAATAGAGACCAGTGCCAAATCCAGGGCAAAGAGTCAAGTAAATATACATTCACAAAAAAAATCTTAATAGAAACACACCCCTAACCCAAGTGAAATGCCTTACAAGTCACTCTTTCATTCCCATATCTAGACATCAAATTATTATGCAACGATTTAATCCTCTGAAACCATTCTCAAGAATTACCCTTCCCTTGAAAGAAACTCAAGAACAATTTCAGAGTTACCTTATAACTAGTGCATTTAATTTGCCTTACAAACTTAGTATACAAAGATTCAAATACAAATACATGAGGACATCAAATAGACATACAAATAGGATACAGATGTTCTCTCATTAAAATTCCTCTACTTTAGTACATTTACAAGGACAAAAAGTTATGGAGGTAGACAAGAATCAGACCACTAATTGTAGCCCTGAATTCACCATCCCTGTAACAATGAAGAAAAAACTGAGATATAGGGGAATTTGATCAATTGAAGCCAACTGACAGCTGTCCATTCTTTGCATAAAATATCATCAAGTTTTTTTTAAAACTTTGATCTACAACTGATCTTCTAAACTAATTCTCTCCAACTGATCATGCCTACAATCATGTCCCAACAAAATGATTTGATTCCATTTTCACCAAGAAAATGATTTGATCTTGAAATGAAAAATCCCATAATGCTCTTTCCCACCACTCTAAAACTAAAAATAATCATTACCAAAAGATTCCTCAGTCCTTATCATTTTTGAAAACATATCATATGCCTATGTTCTGATAAAAATTAAGCTTCCAGACATTAATTCCATGCACACTCAATCATTTAAATTTTTGGGCTTTTATTTCAAATGTGCAACTATGTCATATTTTAAATTCTATTTAAATCTGGCCTTTTAAATTATTTCTACACTTTTACCATAGAGGCCACCAGGATGTGCCACTTGTCACAATGTGATTGGTCGCTTGGACTAAACCTTGGGTTCACCACCTCTATTTGGAGAATGGGTGAATGCATTGATCTCATAATATCTGAATCAACTCCTTAACCCCAGTCAAATATGACAATTGGGCGACTGCTTCAGTCTCTAAATCTCTGAATGGGTTTTTCACCTTGAGTTAAATCTAGCAACTGGGCGACTGCTTCATTCTCGTAATCTCTGAATTTTCTTGTCTAACTGCTAGGCATCTGGAGATTGGGCGATTGAGGTTATCTCCTTCTCATTGGATATTAGGGCTAACTGCCACTTTATCTGGCGACTGGGTGACTACTGTTCACTAGATCTCAGAATGATTTATCTTAATTGCTAGCTATCTGGCGACTTGGCGACCATGGTTAACTAAATTCCACCTTCAAGTCACTTAATCTTTCTCTAATCACTAGTTTTGTTCTATGAACACGCAACTAGCTACCACGTGTCAGCTCAAGTCCTCATCATCGCTCATTGTCTATCTGTTAAATTACCTTACCTGTGGGACCGTAGACACAAATCCTGAGGTGGTCCTCACACACTCGCATCTGCAGATCCTCCTCTCTTTCTTTATTTCTTATGTGAGTGTTATTTCATTTATTCACCTCAAATCACCAATATGGGACTAATTCTCCTATAGTTTTTAAAGAGTTTCATTAAAAAATTTCCTTCATGCTAGTTGTCATCCACACTAAGGCAGACCTACAAGGGCATGAGGCAACCAAAACCTCCTTCTCTTTCTTCAAATTACTTGGTATGTGATCGTCAGTGCATATAAACATTACTGGCATATTGATCCTTTTGAATGTGGGATAAAATCCCCAATACATTGCTTTATTTTCCTGGCCTATGCACTGCCTATATCCATTCTTCCTCTGGTGTATGCACTCTATTTGGCCAATGTACTCCTATTTATTTTGGTCTTTTCATATTTGTAAAATGACAAGTGTCAGAAAAGTGCCCCTCTGACAGCATGCACACTCTCCATGGTATGTGCCTGGCATTTGTTTTGGTACGTGCCCCTTAATTTTTACGCACTAGTATTGTTTCCATATGGTGTGCACCATTTGGGAATGCTTGTTGTGGTGCACAGAGAAAGCCTCTAATATTCCTTACACATTCTACCTAGGCTCCATGCAAACCATGTTAGGAATGAATGCTAAAGCCTTTGACAGTCATTCAGTAGTAGTAGTTGTTGCATTCATGACTATGATTGTCATTGATGTCAACACAATGTTATTCTGGAGTTTAGCAGAGAAGCAGGCACAGATTTATTTTGTGCACAAGCTATATTGCAAATTGAGTTATGCTTAGTTGATGGTATGTTCTTTGGTGTGTTATTAGCCTATGGTTAAGAGTGCAAAAAAAATTCATTTATTCATAAAAGTTATAAGCATTTTGGTGGAAGCAGTGTTCTAGTAGTATTCCTGTGTAGCGATTTTTGGTAATCAGAGGATATCTCCTAATCGAGATGGAATCTGATTCTATTTAGTTAAGGGAAGTTTGAGACTCATTTTGGTGACGTGGTTCATAGTACAAACTTTGAGGTCACACGATTGGAAAGTTATTGTATCTAGAAGCTGACAGTTCTATGTAATTCTGATGTAGCGTGTTGAAATTATTATTTTGTATTTGTATGCCGACTCATTTGTAATTATTTGAGTGTGGTATAAAGGAAGTAATTTTTTCATTGTTATGAGAGGATTGTAATAGTTTTGATATGAAATTATGAAATTTGTGATGTGAATGTATGCATGAAGTGAAGAAAAGAGGTAATTCAGTGATGAAGGAAGACTTGAGAAGTACAGAGATTTGGATTTGTGATCTTGTCTAGCAGAGAGTGTGGTTTTGGCATAGTGTGAGGAGGTAACATATTTCTTATTATTCTATTGAATAATTCTAAGATCAGTTGGACAGTGATTTCAGAGATCTTGCCTTGAAGCTATTTGGGCAGTGGGTCCTTCTGTCTTCCAAAACTCCTAACAGGGTTAGAATCTTTTAATAGGGATTCAAAATCTCCTAACAAAGATTCATATGTACTGAATGTATTTCATAAGACTCCTAACAGGGTCCATCTTCTAACAAGGAACTTTCATGTTAGTACATCATTTTGTGGGCATCATTCCCACTGGGGTTTACTCTTTGATCAAGAGGTTCCCTAGTTAACATATCTTGTGTTATTGTGTCACTGTATATAATTATCCTTCTATGGTTGGTTACTACATTAATTATATGGTTTAAGGCTATTGAAGTTGATATTAAAGTTAATGATGATAAATGGTTTAATTATCAGATAATTGATTCACCCCCCACCTCTTAGTTAGCTTGGTGGTCTTTACTTTCTAACAATTGGTATTAGAGCAGCAGGTTCTTGAAAGAGAAGTTTAACAATTTAACGAGATCTATGGAAAATTTCAAGAAAGAAAGCCCTAAGTTTGATGGAGTAAATTTTGACAGCTGGAAAGAAAAGATGAAGACACATCTCTTGTGTTTAGGACCAGGTTATTGGTTGATTACAAAAAATGAAAGGACTATAATTGAAGAAGACAATCTTGAAACAAGTTCTAAAGATGAGGTAGATCTATTTATGTGTAATATACTTGCAAGAGAAGCACTTTTATCAGCACTTTTGGAGAATGAATACAGTTAGGTAAAAGGTTTAACTAAATCTAATGATATTTGGAAAGCTTTACATTCTACTTTTGAAGGTGATGAACATGAAAAGAAAGCTAGGTTACATAATTGGATTTGTGCATTTGAAGACATAGGAATGATGGAAGATGAATTTGTTAGAAGCTATATTGGTAGGATGTTAGAAATTATTGCAGGAATAAAGTCTTGTGGAGGTGAAAAGACAGAGAAGGAAGTAATATGGAAGATTTTGAGAACATTGACAATGGTATTCAGGGAGACTACACAAATGATTGAACAAGTGATACCTTGTACACCAAACTTTTCAAGAGAGACTCTTCTTGGAAGATTGGAAGCAGCAGAGATGAATTTGAGATTATCAGGAGAACTACCTAGAGTGGAGACAGCATTCAGTGCTCTTAGCATCAAACTGACTTTGTCTAGAAGTACAAGTGTGAATGGAGATTATACCACCAGTAGTAGATCCAAATCTAATGAAGATAAGAAGATTGAAGAAGGTATTGCCTTGCTTGTGAAAAGAGAACCAGATGGTAAGAAAATCTTTAAATGTTGGACATGTCAAGAATATGGTCATTTTGCATCTAAGTGTCCTAAGAGAGTTAAGAAGTATAGGAACAATTTTAAGCCTAGAAGATCTAAAGAATGTTATTATGCAAATGATGAAGAAATTGAAGCAGGAATTGAAACACATTTGAGTGACAGTGATAATGATAACTTTGATGACATAGGATTTGTAGCAATTAAGGAGGAAAATTTTGAATCTAATATTAAAGAAGAAAAAGCTTTAGTTTCGCAAGTTGAAAAGAAAGCTGATTGGATTATAGATAGTGGTTGTTCACATCATATGATTGGTGATAAAGGAAAATTCATAAAGTTTAACAATTATGATGGAGGAGTTGTTAGAGTTGGTAACAATGCATCTTGTTTGATTAAAGGTATAGGATATATTACTCTTGATGGAAAGACTAATACTGATGATGTTTACTTTGTTGATGGATTGAAACATAATCTTTTGAGTGTTGGACAATTAGTAGATAAAGGATATCAAGTTTGGTTTACTAAGAAAACTTGTGTGATTAAGGATAAAGATGGAAATCTAATTGGAACTAGATCTAGAACTAGAGGTAATGTATTTCAGTTGAACCCTAATGAGATGACATGCTTGATGACTAAGATTGATGATAGTTGGTTATGTCATAGAAGGTTTTGTCATATAAACTTTGATAATATTGTGAAAGTGAGTTCTACACTTGTAGTAAGAGACTTACCTAAGATTATGAAGCCTACTAACATGATTTTCAAGGAATGTATGATGGCTAAACAGAAAAGGATTTCATTTCCTAGCAAGAAGTTCACATCTACAGAAAAATTGGAGATTGTTCATACAGACTTGAGGGGTCCTACTAGGACTAGAGGATTCTATGGAGAAAGGTATTTTATGATTCTTGTTGATGATTTTACAAAAATGATGTGGATTGCATTTTTGAAAGAAAAATATTTATGAAGGGTGCTCCCCTTAATACCACAAACACTTAACAAAAATAGAGAAACAACAACAATAATATGCAAGAACAAAAAATTGGCTTCTTATTATCTCCACAAATGTGGAATTACAAACTTTCAGAATTAAAATATGCAAGGCCACATGGGCATTCCCTTACAATATTCTGTAGGACAAAGCCTTGAGTCAATACTTAGATCTACTACCTAGAACTATTCTGAACTGCCTAAGACAATAATACAGCCTTCCTTATATAGGCAATTTTTTTCACCGCCTGGGAAGGTTCCAGAATTTTAGCCAATAAGGCCGACCAAACTTAGAATTATTTTATTTTACATTTTATTACATCATAGTCAGCTCAAGATAACCTTTGAAACGCGAACAAAAATTTTGAAGAAAATTATTTTCTGCCATTTCAGGTGGCCCAACTTCCGAAGACCACAAGTCATCACCAGTTGACCCGATCGACTATTATAACCCCATTTCAGAAACACCACGAAGTGCTCTACAGGTTTGACCTATGCAAGCGCCCGTCACCCAAATTTTTAACCTCATCCAGGGCCTCTAAAGCCTTCAAAACTGAGTTCAAAGTTTCTGTACCTTGCTACCAATACCGAAAATCTTCAATATCTTCCAATATACACTTGATCTGGAAATGAAACTTTACTGGCAGATTTATATGACCAAAATGAACCTCCAAGAAAGAAATCAGATCATTCTGAGCACATATGAAAATTACCAAAAATAGTAACTTTCCATAAATAGCAGCTCTGCACAAAATAGCCCTTATTGAATATAAAAAATAGAAATATTTTTTTTTGGGTGATGCAAGATTGCTCTTACACCCAGGATGCTCCTACGTCAGACACCCAGGGTAATTTGAGAAGTGACCCTGTCACGACTCAGGTGTGCAGAGGAAAACCAAGACGGCTAACCTCCTCCTTTGTCGGCCATGATGAATCTTCAATAGGTCATCCTTTCCACTTGACCAGATATTCTTCATATGTCCTGTTCCTTGTGCTTCTACCAACACGACTATCTAGTATATCTTCGATCTCCTTAGTGTTTGAACTAGTTGCTAGAATACTCCACTGTGCTGCTATGATCTCATCTTCAACACCTCCTTCATGATACTCTGTTAGATCTAAAATGTTAAACACTGGTGAAATATTTAGCTCAGTAGGCAATTCTACCTCGTATGCATTTCCTGAATCATGTTTCTTCAGTATCTTACATGGTCCAAACTTCTTCATTTTCAGCTTTTTATATGTACCAACTGGAAACCGCTCCTTCCGCAAATGAACCATGACTTCATCACCAACCTGAAATTCTTTATACCTCTTTTTCTCATCTGCCTTAGCCTTATACTGTGCGTTCATCTTGGTAATATGCTTCCTCACCTCCCCATGGATGTTCTTCAAGTGTTCTGCAAAATCCTCAGCTTCAGCACTACTTATTTCTCATTTATCTATCTTTCTCAATTCAGATGCATTTCTTGGACTACTTCCATATACAATTTGGAATGGTGATTTACCAGTGCTTCTATTGACAGAATTATTGTATGTAAATTCCACCTATGGTAAAATCAAATCCCATCCTTTTGGCTTATCTCCAACCAAACATCTCAGCAAATTTCTCAAACTCCTATTCACCACCTCTGTCTGTCCATCAGTCTGTGGATGATGTGATGAACTGAACTTCAAATCTGTCTTCAACTTCTTCCACAATGTACGCCAGAAATATCTAAAAAACTTAGTGTCCCGATCTGAAACTATGGTCTTTGGCAAACCATGAAGTCTCACTACTTCTCTGAAAAACAATTATGCTACATGAACAACATCATTAGTCTTCTTGCAGGGAATGAAATGTGCCATCTTTGAAAATCTGTCAACCACCACAAAAATTGAATCATGTCCCCACTGAGTCCTCGGTAAACCAAGAACAAAGTCCATGCTGATATCCTCCCAAGGCTTCTCTGGTACAGGTAATGGCTGATACAACCCTGTATTCTGCTTCACTCCTTTCGCCATCTGACATACTCTACAACTCTATACAAACTTCTTCACATCTTGCTGCAACTCTAGCCAATAATAATTTTCACTAACCAAAGAAAGAGTTTTGTCACGACCAAAATGTCCAGCCAATCCTCCGCTATGCTTCTCCTTGATGAGATTCTCCCTCATAGAACTTCGTGGAATGCACAACTGACTCCCTTTGAATAGTATATCATCCTGGATGATGAAATCCAGCCATTTCATCCTCTCTAGAGTAACAGTTTCTGGTCAAGCTTCCCAAGCTTCACCAAAATCAGGATCTTCTGGATACAAATTCTTGAGTTCCTTGAACCCAACCACTTCAATTTGCATTTCTGTCAACAATAGTTGCCTTCTGCTAAGAGCATCTGCAACCCTATTAGACTTTCCACTCCTGTGTTTCAAAACAAATGTATAACTCTGCAAAAACTCAACCCATTTCAAATGCCTTTGATTCAATTTTTCTTGACTATTCAAATATTGCAAAGCTTGATGATCAGTATACAAAACAAACTCCTTAGGAAGCAGATAATGTCTCCACTTCTTTAATGCCTGAACTATAGCATAAAATTTCTGATCATAAATAGAATATTTCCTCTTGGCATCATTTAACTTCTCATTGAAATAAGCAACAGGTTTACCTTCTTGGCTCATAACAGCTCCTATTGCAGTACCACTAGCATCACAATCTACTTAAAACACCTTATTAAAATCTGGAAGTGCTAAAACAGGTTGTTCTGTAACTTTTTATTTCAACAATTGAAAACTCTTTTCTACCCCATTAGTCCACTTAAACTCTTTTCTATCCCCTCTCATTATTTCAGTCAAGGGTCCACAAATACTGCTAAAATTTCTGATAAACTTTTTGTAAAAGCTAGCCAAACCATGAAAAGATCTTACCTCAGTAGCACTCCTTGGAGTAGGTCATTCAAGGATAGCTTGTACCTTCTCTGGATCCATTTTTAGACCTTCTACTGAAACTACAAATCCCAAATACACTAACTCTTTCTTCACAAAATTGCACTTCTTCAAATTAATCAACAATTTCTCTTCTCTTAGCTTCTCAAATACCATACGAATATGCATCATATGCTCCTCCAATGTCTTACTAAAGATCAGAATATCATCTAGGTAAACAATGACAAACTTACCCAGAAATTCTTTCAGAACCTCATTCATGAGCCGCATGAAAGTGCTCGGTGCATTGGTTAGCCCAAAAGGCATGACTAACCACTCATACAGTCCTTCCTTTGTCTTCAAGGTAGTCTTCCATTCATCCCCTTCTCTGATCCGAATCTGATGATATCCACTTTTCAGATCTATTTTTGAAAAATACACAGCTCCACTCAAATAGTCCATAATATCATCCATTCGTGGCAATGGAAACCTGTACTTGATTGTGATCTTGTTTATTGCCCTAGAATCTATACACATCCTCCATTCTCCATTCTTCTTTGGTGCTAATACCACTGGTACAGTACAGGGACTCAGACTCTCATGGATCAATCCTGTACTTGTCTGTTCAACTCCTCACTTTCTGCAGGTGTCATTCTGTGTGCTGCCTTGTTCGGAAAACTCGCTCCTGGGATCAAGTCCATCTGATGACTGATCTTCCTGATTGGTGGTAATCCATCAGGCATGTTATCGGATACAATATCCTGAAACTCATTCAACAAATCTAGAACTTCTACAGGAACATCTTCTACTTCCTCTTTACCAGCTTTTGGAATTAAATCAAAACATACATGCTCATGCCTCATACCATCTAAGAAATTTCTTCCATCAATAAAAGTTATCCTTGCATTACCAAATACTTTTTCTTCAGTCTCCTTCAATGGTTTTAGCTTATGTCGCACTCCATCCTTTGTCAAGGAATAGGTATTCGCACGGCCATCATGTACAGCACATCTGTCAAACTGCCATGGTCTACCCAACAACATATGACATGCATCCATAGATATGATATCACACAATACCTCATCTTGGTATCCACCAATCTTGAACTTCACCAAATATTGTTCATTGACCATGACCTTGTGGTCATCCTGTACCTAGGAAATCTGATATGGATGTGGGTGTTTCTATCTCTTGAGGTTCAACTTTGTCATTATCTCTTCTGACACCAAATTGTCAGTGCTTCCACTATCAATAATCACATCACAACATTTACCTTCACACTTGCACCTGGTGCGAAACATGCTCCTCCTTTGCTCAGGTTCATTCTCACCACTCAACAGGACTCTTCTGTTAATCAACATTTCTCCTCTTTCAGCATCTTCAGAATTTGATGATCTGACATCTTCATCTACATGTGGAACTCTGGCCTGGCCTTCATTTCTCCTATCTGTTCTGCCTTGGCGCTAAGGACATTCAAATGCCCTATGACCTTCTTCTCCACAGTGAAAACATGTTCCATGGAAGCCACCTCTTCCAGATCCTTGTCCTCTTCCTCTTCCTCTCTAATCTCTATTATTCTGATCCTGGAAGCGATTGGAATTATTTCCTCACTGATTCTGATTGCTACTAGCCTCATCCTTCTTTTTCAGATCTTCATTTCAGCCACCATATGACCGTCCACCAGATCATCCACCGTGACCTCTTTCGTTTTGTCTACTCTCAAACTTCTTGTTCAGCTTTTCCTCTACTTTTAGGGCAAACTGGTATGACTCTTCAATACTATTCATATCAACTAGATTCGGCTCCTCCTGAATTCTTGGCCTTAACCCATTAAGGTATCAGGCAAATTTCTCCTTATCAGCTTCTGCATGGCCTGTTCTGATGAGAAGTTGATAGAACTCCTCTGTATACTCCTGAACAGATCTTCCTGCTTGCTTCAAACTCTGCATTTTCTTCAGTAGGTCAATCTCATAATCAACAAGAATGAACTGTCGCTTCAATTTATCCACCATCCAATCCCATCTTGTGATTTTCTCCTTTCCCCTTCTATTTCACTCCAACTGAATCTCTTGCCACCATATCTTCGCATGACCTTTCAGTCTGGCCTTCACAAATTTGACCCTATCAGGATCCTCAACATCTTCATACTCAAAATATTCTTCACATTCATTAATGCAGTCGATCAATTCCTCTAGGTTAAGATTTCTAGAAAATGTAGGAACCTCAATCTTAGGTCTTTTCCCAATCTTGGAAATCGCCCGAAAAAGTTTTTCTTCCTCCTGGTTCACAATTTCAACTTCTCCTTCTTGATATTCTTCTTCGGCTTCATCCTCACTTTCGTCTCTGACATTGAGATTCATTCCTCTACGAATCTCTTCTTGTAATGCTCGCACTTGTCTCTGCAGCTCTCTAACCTTAGGTGTCACAGCACCAGCTCTTCCGCCACGTTCTCTTCGTGGAGGTATTTTCGCGATGCGCACTAAAACCCTAACCACACTCCTAGTGCAAACTGCCTCACAGTCGACGATCTATTTACACACTCAAGAAAACCTGCTCTGATAGCACTTGATGAATGGTGCTCCCCTTAATACCACAAACACTTAACAAAAATAGAGAAACAACAACAATAATATGCAAGAACAGAAAATTGGCTTCTTGTTATCTCCACAAATGTGGAATTACAAACTTTCAGAATTACAATATGCAAGGCCACATGGGCATTCCCTTATAATATTCGGTATGACAAAGCCTCGAGTCAATGCTTAGATCTACTACCCAGAACTATTCTGAACTGCCTAAGACAATAATACAGCCTTCCTTATATAGGCAATTTTTTTCACCGCCTGGGAAGGTTCCAAAATTTTAGCCAATAAGGCCGACCAAACTTAGAATTATTTTATTTTACATTTTATTACATCATAGTCGGCTCATGATAACCTTTGAAACCCGAACAGAAATTTTGAAGAAAATTATTTTTCGCCATTTCAGGTGACCCAACTTCCGAAGACCATAAGTCATCACCAGTTGACCCGATCGGCTATTATAACCCCATTTCAGAAATGCCACGAAGCACTCTACAAGCTTTACTAGTGCAAGCACCCGTCACCCAAATTTTTGACCTCATTTGGGGCCGCTAAAGCCTTCAAAATTGAGTTCAAAGTTTCTGTACCCTGCTACCAATACCGAAAATCTTCAATATCTTCCAATATACACTTGATCTGGCAATGAAACTTTACTGGCAGACTTATATGACCAAAATGAACCTCCAAGAAAGATATCAGATCATTCTGAGCACATACAAAAATTACCAAAAATAGTAACTTTCCATAAATAGCAGCTTTGCACAAAATAGCCCTTATTGAATATAAAAAATAGAAATATTTTTTTTGGGTGATGCAAGATTGCTCTTACACCCAGGATGCTCCTGCGTCAAATATGAAGCATTTGATAAGTTGAAGGTCATGAAGAATAAAGTTGAGAATGAATCAGGAATGAGGATTAAATGTTTGAGATCTGATAGAGGTGGAGAATTTACATCTAAAGAGTTTAACACTTTTTGTGAAGTGAATGGTATTAAGAGATAGTTATCAGCCCCTAGAAGACTTGAACAAAATGGTATTATAGAAAGAAGGAACAGATCAATAACTGAAGCAACTAGAGCTATGTTATTTGAAGGTGATTTGGCAAAGACATTTTTGAGAGAAGCAGTGAATACAACAGTATATACAATGAATAAAGTACAAATCAGAGCAGACACAAACAAGACACCTTATGAATTATGGTTTGGACATGCACCCTTAGTTAAGTATTTTAGAATTTTTGGAAGCAAATGTTATATTAAAAGAGATGATGATATAGGAAAGTTTGATCCTAGAAGCGATGAAGGAATTTTTCTTCGATATTATTTGAAAAGAAAAGCATATAGATGTTACAATAAGAGAACTAAAACTATTGTTGAAAGTGCAAATGTAAAAGTTGATGAGAAGTTTAAAATTCAGGAAAGAATGCTTGATTATGAATCTAATGAAGGAACTCACCCTCAGCCTAACATTGAAACTACTGAACAATTTTTTGAGACTGATAGTGAATTGTTGAATGAAAGTCATGTTGAAGAATCTAGAGAAGAATCTATAGTTGAAGAAAGATCAGTGACTATGACACCTAACAGGTATATATCAAGATAACATCCTATTGAGAAAGTTATTGGAAGTTTGGATAGAGGAGTTATGACTAGAAAGAAGGTACATTTATGTTTGATTTCTCAAATTGAACCTAAGTTTACTAATGAAGCTTGTGAAGATGAACATTGGATTAAAACTATGAAAGAAGAATTGGATCAAATTGAAAAGAACAAGACATGGGAATTGGTCCCTAGACCTAAAGATAAAAATGTGATTGGAACTAAATGGGTATTCAGGAACAAAATGAATGAACAAGGAGAAGTAATTAGAAACAAAGCAAGATTGGTATGTAAGGGATACTCACAGCAAGAAGGAATTGACTATGAAGAGACTTTTGCCCCTGTGGCAAGACTTGAAGCAGTAAGAATATTTTTGGCTTATGTAGCATTTAAAAAATTCAAAGTGTATCAGATGGATGTGAAGTCAGCATTTCTAAATGGTGAATTAGAGGAAGAAGTCTACATTGAGCAGCCTGAAGGTTTTCCTTTGACTCAAGAAGGAGACATGGTATGTAAACTAAAGAAAGCATTGTATGGACTAAAGCAAGCACCTAGAACTTGGTATGATAGATTAGATAAGTGTTTGTTAAAATTGGGATTTACAAAAGGAATAGCTGATAGTAACTTATACACAAAATAAATTGAGAATGGATTGTTAGTTTTGGTTATTTTTGTTGATGACATTATTTTTGGAGGAGAAGATGAAGCTAGTGAAAAATTTGTTGATGAAATGAAGATAGAATTTGAAATGAGTATGATTGGAGAAATGAAATACTTTTTGGGATTACAAATAACATAAAACAAAGATGGTATCTTTATAAGTCAGACAAAGTACTTCAATGATTTGTTGAAAAGATTCGGTATGGAGAATTTTAAACTAGTTGGAACACCTATGGTTATAGGACATAAAATATCTAGTAAAGATGAGACACTAGAAGTTGAGGAAAAGAAATACAAATTTATGATTGGTGGATTGCAATACTTGACACACACTAGACTAGATATACAACATTTAGTTGGGATGGTAGCAAGATTTCAAGTTGAACCTAGAGAGTCACATTATGCAACAGTAAAAAGGATATTGAGATATCTTAGAGGCACAATGGACTATGGACTGTGGTATGAAAATTTTGATGATTTTACCCTATGTGCATATACTAATGCTAATTGGGGAGGCAACATTGATGACAAGAAAAGCACCAGTGGTGGAGCCTTTTTTCTTGGAGGAAGATTAGTTTCTTGGTTGAGAAAAAAGAAGAATTGTATCTCACACAATATAGCAGAAGCAGAATATGTAGCAGTAGCAAACAATTGTAATCAGATAATATGGATGAAGCAGATGTTGATGGACATTGGAATCAAGTTTGATGAGCCTATTGTCATATATTGTGACAATAAAAGAATAGTTAGTATGTCTAATAATCTAGTTTTACACTCTAAAACAAAACATATAGAGATCAAGTATCATGTTGTAAGAGAGAAAGTTGTAGATAAAGAGGTCAGACTAGAATACATAAGCACAAAGGGGCAGATAGCAGATATATTTACTAAGCCTTTGCCTAAGGATACATTTGAGTATCTGAGAGGTATGCTTGAGGTTATACCCCAACCTACTTTTGAGTAATGATGTAGTTGGTTGCATCCTTCCAGTGGTTTATGGCCCTATCTATTTTTTGGATTGGATGTTGGTACTTCCTCTATGGGGGAGTATGTGTATCTGAGCTAAGTCATTGAGGACTCTTGTGAATGTATTTTCTAAATAGTGTCTTTTGACATTGAGCTATTGTTTGACATAGTGATAGAATTTCTATCATTGATGTCAATGGGGGAGAGAATCATGAAAAACATTGAGGAAACATTGAGAAACTACATTTGTTGAGAGATTGAATAGGATAACAAAGAAAGATTTGATTGATGATGAGTAGCAGTGTAGTTGAGTAGCAGTAATTGGATTTTTGGAACATTGGATGTTTTTATCTATGTTTCCATCAATGCCAATGGGGGAGATTGTTAAGAATGAATTCTAAAGCCTTTGGTAGTCATCCTGTAGTAGTAGTTATTGCATTCATGACTATGATTGTCATTGATGTCAACACAGTGTTATTCTGGAGTTTAGCAGAGAAGCAGACACAGTTTTGTTTTTCCCACATGTTATATTGTAGATTGAGTTATGTGTAGTTGATGGTATGTTATTTGGTGTGTTATTATCCTATGGTTAAGAGCACAAAAATAAATTCATTTATTCATAAAAGTTATAAGCATTTTGGTGGAAGCAGTGTTCTAGCAGTATTCTTGTGTAGTGGTTTTTGGTAATCGGAGGATATCTCCTAACCAGGATGGAACTGATTCTGTGTAGTTAAAGGGAAGTTTGAGACTCATTTTTGGTGATGTGGTTCATAGCACAAAATTTGAGGTCACATGATTGGAAAGTTATTGTATCTAGAAGCCGACAATTTTATGTAATTCTGATGTAGCGTGTTGAAATTATTATTTTGTATTTACATGCCGACTCATTTGTAATTATTTGAGTGTGGTATAAAGGAAGGAATGTTTTCCTTGTTATGAGAGGATTTTAATAGTGGTGATATGAAATTATGAAATTTGTGATGCGAATGTATGCATGAAGTGAAGAAAAGAGCTAATTCAGTGATGAAGGAAGACTTGCAAAGTACAAAGATCTGGATTTGTGATCTTGTGTAGCAGAGAGTGCGGTTTTGGCATAGTGTGAAGGAGGTAACACATTTCTTATTATTCTATTGAATAATCCTAAGATCTGTTGGATAGTGAGTTCAGAGATCTTGCCTTGAAGCTATTTGGGCAGTGGGTCCTTCTGTCTTCCATAACTCCTTATAGGGTTAGAATCTTTTAATAGGGATTCAAAATCTCTTAACAGAGATTCATATGTACTGAATGTATTTCATAAGACTCCTAACAAGGTCCATCCTCTAACATGGAACTTTCATGTTAGTACATCATTTTGTGGGCATCATTCCCACTGGGGTTTACTCTTTGATCAAGAGG
>BSBK01000503.1:0-87500 GCA_027943335.1 Chamaecyparis obtusa | reverse complement strand
CACGTATGAGAAAGATACAAGCAGTTGAAGTTGCACAGCCAGTGTGTGCCAATGAAGAATAGAGTAACCAATTGACTGTTATCATTTTGTGTTGCAGCTATATTATAATGATGTAAAGTCTATGGGCCTATTGTAATTAGTTTTCCAACATGTATATATGTTTTTTTGTAAACACGCTTGAGCAAATTCATTTGCAAGCGTTGTATGTAATAGGTTTAAGGGCCAACCTAGTTGTTTATTTTGTATGCACATATAAATATGAGATGCGTCTATTGTATTGGTATGGAAGTTGATATAGAGCTGTGATAAGTGTGTGAAAATTCTATAAGATGTATTAGATATTTTCAAGAGGTCAAAGAATTAGCACATCAATGGAACTGATCTGACAAGCAGTGTCATAGTGACAGGTCATTTAGTAGATATAGTGTGTATCTAAGATCTAAAGGTTGTAGCTTTCACCACTTGAGCAATGAGCTCTAGGATAGTGCATCCACTCTCCTAACATGGACTATTGTAAAAGAATCCTAACAGGGTCTGACCCTTAACAAGGTCTACTGTACTTAATACATTTTAAAGAAACTCCTAACAGGGTTAAGGATCTTCTAACAAGGATCACTAAACACTAGCATAGAATATTAGTGGGTGTCAATTACCACCAGGGTGTTTACCTATTTGGGTTTCCCCATAACCATATTTGTGTTATGTGTTTATTTCATATTTCATGTTTATATGGATGTTCATTTTAGTACTTAAGCATTTAAGTTTAGTTTAAAGATTAAGTGAAAAGATTAAAATACAATGAACACTTACTCACCCCCCCCCCCCCACCTCTCAATGTTCCCATTCCTAACAATTGGTATCAGAGCTTTGGTCCTCAGAAAAGAAGTTTAACCACTTGAGGAGATCATGGAAAAAGTAGAAATGAAACATCTAAAAGGAAATCAGGAAGCTGCTCTTGAAGACCTGGACAAATCTGAAAGAGAAACTGAAGAACTAAGGGAAAAACTTAGTGATGCTCAATTAGTCATCAAAAGGCTAAGGAAAGATTTGAAAGAATGCTCTACCAATGATCTAGGAACAATGATCAAGAATTTGAATGAAGAAAATAAATCCCTAAAAGAACAACTTGAAGAGTTTGATGAGAAGCTGACTAACAATCAAGGAGTCTATGATGAACAGATCAAAGAGAACCTTCAACTGAATGAAGAATTGAGGCAAGAAAACATGGAAATCTTAGAACTAAGAAACAACAAAGAAAGATTGGAATCTAAATTGAAAGAGGCTAAGAATCACATTGATAAATTACAAACTAGTTCTGATTTAATAGAATCTCAGTTATACGCAAGAAGAGCCAAAGGAGATACTTGCTGCATTGGATACAATGAAGCACAAAATCATATTGATTACATGCAAGAAAGAATGAAAGCACCAGAAGGAACCTCTAATGCTAAAGAGACTAGAATTCAGACCAAGGATCATATTGAACCATCTAAGAATGAGTGCAAGCCTATAGATTGCACCTGTTATGCATGTAACAAGTATGGACATATAGCAAGGAACTGTACAGAGGTAAGACCTTTCAATGGTTACTGTTATTCATGCAATAAATTTGGTCATAGAGCTATGAATTGCAAGACAAGCCAAAAGAACATGACTCATAATCAAAGAAATCAGAATCAATCAAATGTAAGAAGTTATCAAAATGTTACATGTCAGATATGTAACTATAATGGTCACTCAGCTAAACAATGTAAGATGGTGAATCATGTCAATGCACCAAGGAATATAAGGCCTCTAGTCATTTGTCACTATTGTAACAAGGTTGGACATGTCTCAAAATTTTGTAGATCAAGGACACAAGGTCAGGAAAGCCCTAAAAATCATGAAGAACCAATTTTGGATCTCGAAGGAGAAGTCAATTTTGTGAAAGCTTCAGAGGATGTGAGCTTGATTTGGTTAGAATCAAAGAAGGACAAGGTTGATGAGTATGTATTGGATGCATCCATAGTGGATGCACCCTCTACATCTTGATGAATGGCCCTCAGGGTCATAGGGGGAGCTAATTTATCTCTAGACCCCTATGTGGCTGGTATACTCACTCTCAAAGTATGCATCTTTGGATGTAAGATTTTGGAAACTAGAGAAACCTTTATGCGAAAGCATACTAGCTGATTGTTTGTAGAATGAAAGTTGGAAATTTTTAAATGATAACTTGGTTTACATGGCAAGCACTAATGGTGGAATTTTTACCTTAAGTACATAGAAATATTTTTGATTACTCATTTCATTCGAATTCAGAGTGATTGGAGAGAAAAAGGAGCTTTAGAGGTTATTGTAAACATTTTCAGATTGATCTATCAGTGATTAGCAGTACATTTGGTCAGTTGTAGAGACCCTAGTTTGTCGCACTGATTCAGAAGTCTTCAGATTATCTCATAGAACACTTGGAAAGTGATAAAACAAGTAAGTTATGGCCACTCCCATAGTATTTGATGTTTCTGAAAAGAAAAGATATGTGTTTAAGAAGCATCCATTTAAGTTTGTCCTAGATGATTTAGAGGGAGCATTCTCCCACAAACCTATGGGCATCATGCATGTCAAAGACATTAGGGCATACATTTACTATAAGAAGGAACCAATAGGATTGGATAGATTAAGGGTGCACATGGAAACCATTCTAAAACTAGACAAAACCTTCTTGGATGAATATGTGAAGTAGAATGAATACCCTATAGTGGAGTATGCTACAACATATGAGTTCTATGAGACATAATGGATTAAAATACTTCTGAGAAGAATTCACGATGACCTATTTTGGATAGGTGATGTGCTAGTAAGAATCACTGGTGACCTAATATGTGAGATGACAGGCCTATCTAAGACTGGCATCATCCTTCATGCGAGCAAGGATGTTAGAAATATTGTTGAGAAAACATGTAAGTCAAGGAGTGATAGGTGCAGGATGACAATTGAGCCTATTGAGCAAGATGACATCAAATTGATGTCCATGATACTTGGATATAGGTTTCAACACACTAGTAGGGTGAATAGTGTGTTTGTAGCCACAATTATAGGAGCCATTAGACTTGTGAAGGAAGATGGAGAGTTCAATCTCTGTGAGATCTTGTGTGCACAGTTGATTGATAACATCAAGGCAATCAAGCATGATAAGACCAAGATATTTAGGTATGGGTCTTTGATCATTTACATGTACCTTCATATAGTTGGGAAAGTATCAGATTTAGATTTCAAGAAGTCCATTCCAGCCATGCCACAAATATCTTACAAGGCATCCACTGAGAGTACATTAAGAGATTGCATAACATTGGAATTGAAGACCTTTAGGGCCAAGATGCAAATGAGGTACAAAATTCTAGATAACATTGTTGAGAAATACAAGGATAGTATTTTTTTATGGTTGAAATAGATACAACATGCATGGAGGTACTTGTACCTAGAACAAAGTGGATTCATCACTTGGATATGAAGTAGATGAACAATTTTTAGAAGCATATGCTCAAGTATTTCTTTTAGCTCCTATTGATCCTAATGAGCCAAGGTGGGGAACTTGTGAGGAAAAGAAAAGAGAAATATATGGTAAACTAAATAGTGCAACAACAAAAAGAAAGGTTTCTAAAGCCACCTCAGAAATCTTGAGAATACATGGAGTGTCTCAAGAAAATCTAGACAAAGAAAAAGAACAAATGATTGCTTTGGAATTAGAGATCACAGATGCAACAAAGGCAAAATCACATGATCCCAAGTTAAAGAAGGTAAAGATCAAGAAAATAGATGTATAGAAGGATAAAATGGATGACACTCCCTCTACACCCAAGGAAACCATTGACCCTACTGCTCCTCGGGAGTATAAGGCAATGCCAAAGAGGAAGAAAGAGATAAACACTAGTCATCCATCCTCAAGAGTCATAAGGAACATAAAGAACTCCCAAGCACCTCCTGAAGTAAGTTTCAAACCTAGTCTCAATGTGCTAAGTGAAAGAATAATTGATGAGGGAAGAATTAATCAAGTAGGGAAGTTTTATGAAAAATATAGTGAAATAGACAAATCTGAGATATATAGCATGACAATCAAATACATGTTGAAGTTCAAGAAGATAGTCTTGGAACTTAAGACTATGATCCCTGATAAGGTATGGAACATCCTAGAATTCCAAAAGAGGTAGGCAATTGAAGAAGATCTATAGATAAGAGAGAAGATCTTAGATGAAACTCTTCCTGTATGCAAGATAGAAGAGAAGAAGTTACTTTTAGATTTGGTGAAGCCTCACCTTGGGACCAAGACAAGAACATTGAATATAATAGATAAAAACTATGAATTAGTTGCCAAAGAAATAGAGAAAGCCTTTGAAAAGGTCTTTATGAACAGGCACATGTATCCACCCACTGTGCCAAAAGCACAAGCACCCATAAAGGAAGTTAAGGTGGTAGAGCCCACTAATGCATCAATAACAGGTCCTTAGCATTCAACGCCTACAATAGAAACTCAAACAGAGGTAGATAAGTTTGTGCCCATGATGAGGTCACTAAAGGATAGCACCTTTATCATTGATAATGTAGAAATAGCCATGACATCCACTGATACCGATCTAGATAAGTTAGAAGAAGCTTTTGTGAGCACACATGAAGCTGAAATTTTATGCAGCAACTCACCTCCCACTGATGAAGAAGAAGTATTGATTGAAGATGAGAAAGAAGAAGAAAAGATGGAAGAAAAGAAAGAACAAGAAAAAGAAAAAATAGAAAAATAAGAAGAAAAAGAAAAAATAGAAAAAGAAGAAGAAAAGAAAGAAACTAAAAAAGAAGAAGAGAGTAATGAACCACCAGTTGAACTAGTCAAGGTAAAACAAGAAGTGATGGATAGAACTTCCATCACTCCCTCAGCAGCATTGTTGTCAAGTTTGACACTTGACACATCTAGTTTAGACTCACGGAGAGAAGATCTGATAAAATTTAGCGTCCTAGCCATGGAAAAGGCCAAAGAAAAAATAGTGATGAGGAATCCCCTCCTGGTAGAATCAGTAAACATTCTGAACAATTTGTTGCTAGAGGACAAGAAAGTGTCAAAGATACATTATGTTGATGATGTGAGTACAGTCATCTCACATTTCAAAACTAATTTCTCAAGCCTTGAAGAATCTGCATCCCTAGTTGTAGAAGAAAAGTACCTAAAGAAGAGGTTGAGTGAATTAATGAGAAACTTTTCACTTGACCTAAGCTCACTCAAGACTGATCAAGAATCCTTAAAAGAGTTTGTAGATCAAGGAAGAAGAATCATTGCAGAATGCATGGATTAGGATAAGCTTACTGATGACCATTTCAAGAAAATAAAAGAGGTAGAAGCTATGACTGAGCAAGTCAAGAGTTCACTGAAGACACATCCATAGATGTAAACATGTGTAATAATGTATACCAAGGGAAAATATATAAGATTGAGAAGGCATAAAAAGAAATGTCAAAGACCAGGGCAAGGCAAACAAAGCTCAGGAATTCTCTTGCACCTTCATTAGATATACTCAATCAAAACATCAAGGACATAGATGCCACAATATTAACATATGATATTGGTCCTAGCACTGACTTGGAGATGATGGAGAAGCTATAGTATGCACTATGTGCCCATCTCCAAATAGTAAACTCTTTGATCACATTTTGGAAGAAGGAGATCCAAAACCTCAAGATAGCATATCCAGATGTTTTCCCTCAGTGAGTATGTGTAGATATAGCTTTTGAAACACATTTTTCATTAATGTCAAAGGGGGAGTTGTGTATAGTATATGGATCATAATATGTATAGGGAGATATAAGTGTATGTATACAAGACAAAAAAATTTTTGTATTAATAACAATTAGCAACTTGGCCATATTCCTTTGTTTCCATTAATGACAAAGGGGGAGATTGTGGGAAAGTTGGTTATACTGATGTATATGACTTAATATAGTGTTGTCATTATGGCAACAAAGTCATATAGTAGTTTGGAGTCAGCACAGTTGATGAGAAGATCAGAAATTGACTAAGTGTTGAAGACTGGATAGTGTACAGAGTTCCTACCACTCAGAGCATCAGTGCACATGTGTATGATCAAGTTATGGTGTGCACCCTAGAAGTTAAGTTAGTTAGACTATATTAATGCTTATTCTATGAGCACATAATCAGATAAGCAAGTATGAGAAAGATACAAGAAATTGAAGTTGCAGAGCCAGTGTGTGCCAGTGAAGAATAGAGTAAGTAGCCGACTGTTATCATTTTGTGTTGCGGCTATATTATAATGATGTAAAGGCTATGTGCCTATTGTAATTTGGTTTCAGACATGTATATTTTTTTTTTTTGTAAACACTCTTGAGCCAATTCATTTGGAAGCATTGTATGTAATAGGTTTAAGAGCTGACCTAGTTGTTTATTTTGTATGAGCATATAAATATGAGATGCACCCATTGTATTTGGTATGGAAGTTGATATGGAGCTATGATAAGTAGAGAAAAAGTGTGCAAAGAGTCTATAAGATATATTAGATATTTTCAAGAGGTCAAAGCATCGGTGCATCAAAGGAACTGATCTAAGAAGTAGTGTTACAGTGAAACTTCATTGAGAAGATATAGTGTGTATCTGAGATCTGAAGGTTGTAGCATTCACCACTTGAGCAGTGAGCTCTAGGATAGTGCATCCACTCCTCTAATATGGACTATTGTAAAAGACTCCTAATAGGGTCTGATCCTTAACAAGGTCTACTATACTTAATACATTGTAAAGCAACTCCTAACAGGGTTAAGGATCTTCTAAAAAGGATAACTAAACACTAGTACATAATATTAGTGGGTGTCAATTCCCACTAGGGTTTTAACCTATTTGGATTTCCCTATAGCCATATTGGTGTTATGTGTTGATTTCATGTTTCATGTTTATATGGATGTTCATTTCAGTACATAATCATTTAAGTTTAGTGTAAAGATTAAGTGAAAAGATAAAAATACAGTTAACACTGATTCACCCCCCACCTCTCAGTGTTCCCATTCCTAACAAAAAATATAAGACAATAGCAGAAAGTGAAAATAATGCATGAAAAAAGGGTAGAGTGCAGAAAATTCCAAGAAGGAGATTGGGTTTTGAAATGGAATGCAAAGGATCAAGACAAGGGAAAGCATGGAAATTTTGAAGCTTTATGGCTTGGTCCATACATCATCACTTGTAAAAATGGTGAGGACTCCTAATATTTGGAGGATATCAATGGACATGATCAAGAATTATTGAGTCATGCTCAGTATTTAAAGGGTTTTTTCTTTCAGAACTAAAATCATGCTCAGTCTGCTTTTTCTAGAGATATCTAAATTCTCACTGCACCCATAACGGGTACATGTCCCCAACTAGAGCCACTGGTGGAACTCAATATTTTGCAAATATTTTCCACCTATTACTGCTTTGTTTATAGTTAATTATATTGACACTTTCATGTAAAAGTTGTTTTTCATTTCAAAGACTTTCTTTATAGCATAAAATGATTATATAGTTGTGATCAATGAAAGAATCTCTTATTGTGCTACCTTTTTTATTGTAGAGAAAATCATGACCTGTCATCTATATCAAGGACACGGGTCTCAAGGTGCATCCCCAGGGCTTACTTATCACATAGAAATCTCTATCCATGAATCTTGGCTTTGATTTTCTTAATTTTCCATGATATATATGATTTTTTCACATATCGCTATAGCTATAGCGATAAGACATCATATATTGGGGTATGCTACAATGAAGGGAGTAAGGTCATCTTGGGTATAGTATCATTGTAGCATATAGTGATCAGGCTCATCATTGTGTGGAGAAAACTCATTATCGATATGACGATGAGCAATAAAGAATGGTGTATTGCTATAACCTATAGTGATCATCGGTGAGTGGGATCTTGCAGATCTGGTTGTGGTGATTAGAGATGATATTTTTGGCATAAGTCATGGTGATGGGTAAAGGAAGTGGGATGTGAAACCTTCACTATATGTTATGGAAAAATGTGTCATCAGAGATCAAAGGAATAAGATTTTATTACAGCGACTAGCGATGAAAACATTACATCGCTATAGGTTTTCGCAATGAGTGGTCCTAGAGATGAAAAGACTAGATCACTATAGAAATGGAGATAAAGATTTTAGTGATAGAAAGAAGAAGTATTGTGTTGTGGTGATCAATGATAAGGTGGGTTGATTGCTGTATGCTACAATGACAAAGAAGGAAGGTGTTTTTTTTTAACATTCCATATTTGGTCAAAATTTTGACTAACCTTAGTCAAAACTCTCACCAAGTCTAGATTAAATATCAACCATTCTATGTCAAAATGTAGCATCATGGGTTTGGCATCTTGGTCAAATGGGCCAAATATTTCAACCAACATTTGTCTAAATTTTGACTACTTTTGGTCAAAATTTAGTGTTGTAATTTTGGCATCCTGGTCGAGCAGGCCAAACATTTTGATCGACAGTGGTTGAAAGTTTGAGGAATAAACCCACCAATTGTAGATGTCATTTTTGACCAAGATTGGTATAGAAAATTCTATGTTAACAATGATATGTTGAAAGTTTGACTAGGAAAATAGTGACAAGACCATTCGTAGATCATTCGACCAATCTTGGTAGAAAGTTTGGCCATTTATTCATCAAAAATAGGTGCCAATTATAGTAGTGGAGCCTTATCAGAAGCCTTACCAATCCCCCTATCAAGTAGAATACTAGAAAAATAGGCCCTAATATTAGTAAGGCCAACAAGGCTAAGCAAGAAATTACAATAGAAAAACTAGCCAACCCTACAATCCTAATATCCCTAGCACATCTAGAGAGCTTGTTCCTATAGCTCAAAACAATATGGCACAAGAATACCAATGGGGTTGTACATGAAATCAACAACACATTCAAGAGATATGTCCCAATGGTTATGGCCAATCCCTCATGGTGCATAACAATGTCATGGCCTTGTAGGAGATGCCATAAGAATCAAAGATCCAACAAGGCAAACCAACTGCCTCAAATGAGCTCAATACACCAAAGGTGGCACTTGTTAATTATCAAAAGGAGGAGTTTTATGGGGTCAACTTTTCTGTAAATAACAACTAGAGATATGTTCTAGTTGCAGCCAACACAAGGTCTAAGAAGAAGGCCTTAGATGTTGAGTAACTAGCTTCTACCACTCAGTAAGCTCTAGTTGTGGCCTCACAACCTAAGGATGCTCAAGCCTCACTTCAAAAGAAACCTAAGGAGGTCAAGGAGCTAGCCAAAGTAGAAACACAATTAGAATCAACACAACGAAAAGCTACTATAACAAAAGGGTAGTCAAAGGTGAGCTTAGGATCCTTCAATATTGTTGAAGAAATGAAGAAAACTTCCATAAGTGTGCCTATGATAGATACTTTGTCTATCCCTAGACAAAAGGAATTAATGCTTAATGCTTTGTCTAAAATTTCATTTAATGATGAGAATGTTTTAGAGAAACACAAAGTTTTGATGGTTGAAGCATCTCAAAAGGATCAGCAAAATGGAGAAGGCAGTTTCCAGCCCACCATTACTCCACAGGTTAAATCCCCTCCTTTTTATATTACTCTTGTCATTGGGAATTTTTTGGTACACAATTGTATGATTGACTCAGGGGAAAGTAGTTCAGTAATATCTAAGCAATTAGCATAAACCTTAGGGTTTTCTTATGAGCAACTAAACAGACTTGTTTAATTAGATGGGTCATCAGTCAGCACAGTTGGAGTGATTAAAGACCTAAGCCTTACCTTGCATGATTGTCCCAATTTCTCAATTCTCTAGGATGTATATTTTATTGACTTACCTCCCTACTTTTCTATTTTATTAAGCAGAGATTTCTGTAGAAACTGATGAAATATCAAATTCAACTCCAAGATCCAGCTGCATGCAATAAACCTGTCACAAAGAATGAAGCAAAAATATGGAAAAAGCAAAACCCTCTTGTGCTCAAAATGTTAGAGCTCAAACTGTATTAAGAGAGAATGAAGGAAAAAATTACAAAAGCGGCTTATAAGAACAGAAACCCTAAAGCCACAAAAAACTAGGTTGTGCAATAATAATTAATAGAAATATTAATTATTATGCACCTAAAAGAGATAGCTTAAGTGAAAAAGAATAATAGAGGACTTAAGTAATTAAATCGAAATGATTTAATTATAAAGTCAAATATATCTATTACTCTAACACCCCCCCTTAAGCGTAGCTCAGGAGGAAGCTAACCTACCACAGCTAAGAAAGCAAAAAAATGGGTCCCGGCAACAAGGCCTGATCAGGTACCCAGTACAAGGAAATCTCTATAAACCAGAGTAAAGGAGAAAACCCAGTGGGAAAAACTCCTCTCCAAAAAGAGATGAAAAAGAAAGCAAAGACAAGAAGGAATGACTTCAAGAGACTCTCTCAAAGGCATAAGTACAATGCGTGCTGCCAACCCCCCCCGAGAGAGAGGGTCGAGGCTCCAGAGCCCCCCAGAATGAAAGAACCCCTGGAGCAATGAGCAAACCACTGTGACTCCAATGCAGAGGAGTGAAGGTTAGTGGGTGCTGAAGAGGTGACCTCGAAGGATGAGGTGTCACTGGAGGGCCGAGCTGATGCTCAAATGAGAAGACATGAGGATCCTGAAATGGAATCCCCAATGCAAGTGGTATGATAGGTGTGCTGACACTGTCATGAGAGAGGAGATGAGTGTCCTCTGAAGAATCCTCAACAACTGCACCTGGTGGCTCGATGAATGGAGCTGGAGGATCAAGCAGGGCTGAAGAAGAATCCGGCTGAACAGAAAAAAGCTCAATAGGTGGTGGCATGGCAGTCATAACAGTAGTCTCAGGAACCACACAAAGGTTCAAACGACCTGACTGTACCACATGATGCTCTCTCAAAGTAGGAGAGTCGTGCTCTGGCAAAGGTGGACCAAAGTGTGAGAAGGAGTAGAGACGGGTGGAATGATCAACTATCCCTGTAGCAACAATACTGCCTGTCATACTATCTCGGATGAAGACTGAATCTGGAGTGAACTCAACTGTCTTCCCTGACCCACTGTGAGTAATCTGAAAAACTGAGAGAAGGTTTGAAGATAGAGATGGAACATACAACACATCATTGAATGTGCCATCCTGAATGCATACAGTGCCTTTCCCACAGACAGTCATAACAGTGTTATTCCCAATGATAATATGGGAAATAGGAGAAGCCTCAAAAGAAGAGAAGATCTCCCGAGAAGATGCCATATGGTGAGAAGCACCTGAATCCAGTATCCAAGGGACCTGTGAAGGGGATGTAACAGAAGCCCGTAATGCATGACCCTTTCCAAGATCCTGTCCAGCTGTAGAATAGATAGAGGAAGACTGATAAGCAGACCCCTGTGAGCCAGAAGAGGATGGAGAGGAAAGATTGCTCTGCTGAAGAAGAGCTTGCAAATCCGCTATCTGTTTCTCGTAACCATCAAAATTCTTCTGATAGCAAAGTGACTCATCATGTGTTCCCTTCTGACAATAGGAACATGAAGGGCTCTCAGTCTTCTGTTTCTCCTTCTTAGAAGAAGATGGTGGGCCAGTAGAGTGATGAGAAGAGGAATCAGATATCTGCTTCGGTTTCTTCTTCTGAGAATCCTGAAGTGTCTTGGCAAGCAATGCCTGTGACTGTGAACCTGCAAGTGAATCCATCTGAGTGATCTGATACCATGTAGAAACTGATGAAATATCAGATTCAACTCCAAGATCCAGCTGCATGCAATAAACCTGTCACAAAGAATGAAGCAAAAATATGGAAAAAGCAAAACCCTCTTGTGCTCAAAATGTTAGAGCTCAAACTGTATTAAGAGAGAATGAAGGAAAAAATTACAAAAGCGGCTTATAAGAACAGAAACCCTAAAGCCACAAAAAACTAGGTTGTGCAATAATAATTAATAGAAATATTAATTATTATGCACCTAAAAGAGATAGCTTAAGTGAAAAAGAATAATAGAGGACTTAAGTAATTAAATTGAAATGATTTAATTATAAAGTCAAATATATCTATTACTCTAACAATTTCACTACTAGGTTGGGTTGATACCTTTCAACAAATTGGTCTCATTTGTATTTTAGGACCAGATATGACACAAGAGTTCAAATAAAATCCAAAGCCTTTGCAAAAGACCATGTGGAACCCTATACACCTAGCCCCATAAATGCAAATCTAATGTTCCATGAATAAGAGCCCATTGATTCAAAACTAGAAATAGCTATTGAAAATATCCCTGATTTTACCTTGGCTGAATGGGCTTAAAGCAATCTAGAGGATGATCCCTTTAGAAATATGGAAGTATATAGAAAAGGAATGTACATCATTCATGAGCAAGGTGCAGTGATCCCGAATTTGATAAAAAAGGAAGATGAGAATCTAGAACAACAAAATAATGATCTATGGTAGTTGCTCTTTGATGGTGCCAAAAGCAAAATTGGTGCAGGAGTAGGGGTTGTCCTGATTTCACCAGAGGGGAAAAGGTATTACTCTATTGTTCTCTTTTCCTTTAGCTGCACTAATAATACAATAGAATATGAGGCTTTGATTCATGGTTTAGAATGGGCCAGAAAGAAAGGAATCAAGTCTTTGAAAGTTCTAGGTGATAGTGAGTTTGTAGTCAATCAAATTCATGGTACTAACCTCAGTAAGAATGATGTGCTCAAGATGCACAAGCATAGGGTTTAGGATCTAATAGAAGGTTTTCATGCTTTTAATCTAATCTTTGTTCCAAGAAATCAGAACAAGAAAGAAGACAAGTTGGATGACATGGGAGATGAATATAACATTCCTAAAGAAGTCACAAGCACTAGAATGCAGCACGTGAGGGTCCTTTTGAGACCTTCAATACCATATAACTAGATAGGATGGAAAGCCTTTGAAAGTGATGAGAAAATATTCAATTTTTTGATAGAAGAGGTTGAGTTCTCTAAAATTAATCAGAATAAAAATGCTCATCAATACAATGATCAGATGTTATAGATAAAAAATAATAAGTTACCCAAGGGGTTAGTCACCATTGAGTCCATTTTTAACTTTGATGACCAACTTAGAGGAGACAAAGGAAGCATGATAGTGAAAGAGGAACATTATCAACCTATTGAGATACTCAAGGATAAGTTCCTCAAACTTGGAAAGGTATGTACCTAACCAGAAAAGAAAGCTTTTGTCTTATTATGTCAAGAATTTAGTAATATTTTTGCATGGGAGTATTATGATTTGAAAGGGTTTGATCCCCACTTAGGTGAATAGACTATTGAGCTTGAACCCCATGCTAAACTTGTGAGACAAAAGTAGAGCCCTTTTAACCCTAAGCTAGAAGTGTTAATGAAGATAGAATTAAGGAAGATGATTGAGGCCAATATCATATTCCCTATCAAACACACCTCTTGGGTTTCTAATCTAGTGCCTGTTATAAAAAATAATGGTGAAATATAGTTATGTGTGGATTTATGAGACCTCAATTGAGCCTCACTTAATTACCACCATCAACTTCCCTCCTTGATTCAAATTGTATATCTTTATCAATTTGGCGAATCACCCGAGTTCAGTTTTTAGTTATTTCATTTCATGCACTCTCTCCCCATTTCCTCCTAAATTTAATTCAGTTTTAAGGTGATTCAATGGGAATTTGGCCCCTAATCGAGAGTTATACTTTCTTATAGGTCACCCACAGCCTAAAAGTAGTCCCATGTTTCACAAGATTTCTAGGTTTCACACTTAGCTCATTTAGGTGCAATTCTTAGTGACAACAACTAGTATGTTGCTAAGTATTATTATGATGATCATGGTGTTGTGGAAAATTTTAGTTGTAGGGATTATTATTATAGACTTATGGATGTCTCCTAATGTGAAATACATGACCCCTACTATTGATGAAGATTGGTAAGGAATTTTTGATCATATGAAGGATGATAGTGAAATTTCTAGAATAGTTAGTTATAAGCGGTAGTTGATTTGATCAATTTGTCAAATATTTATTGTTTCTTGTGATCCAATTATATGTTATGGTGGAAAAGAGCATTTAAAATATATGGTTACAATAGAAACTCATTTGAGTGACCAGTGTGAAGGGTAGTTGATTGGTGAGGAGAGTCAGAGTTGTTAATAGGTTGAAGTGTTTATGGTTTTGAGTGAATGTTGATAATAAATTTGATTAGTGATTGGTGTAGAGGTTGTAGTAAATTTGGTTAGGTTAGTCATGATATAGTGATGTGTCTTGAAGATTAGAGGTGATGATCTAGCATCACATTTGGTTATGCTTGCACTTGGAGAAAATTCTATAGGAAGCTTGTGTTTGGTTAAAATGTGTTTGACCATTGGACAAAAAATTCTATGTAAATAATTCTATTGGATGAAGCAGTATAGGAAATTTGTTTTATACATTGAGATGTGTATATTGGTGCATTGGATTCTAGAGGGAAGTATGAAAGTTATATTTTATGTTTTTTAGGGCTAGCTTATGGTGGTAAAATATTCAAGGGCTTTATGAATAGTATATAATGGATAAAGTTTAAATTTTTTAGTGTTGATCATGTGTTGGATAAGTGTGGTTGTGAGGAACCAATTGCGATCAAGCTAGTCCAGAGTTAAGTGTATTGAGAAGATATTATTTTCTTCATAGGATCTAATCAAGAAAAGGTAGTGTTATTATCCATATCATTCTCTCTATTATTCCCTAACAGTTAGAATAGTCCAAATCCATTAATTGGGTGGATCCTACTAGGTCCCTATTGTAAATCCTATAACAAGGTGGGACATTAGCTTATATTTGAAGTAATCTAACAAGGCTACTCTTAATGGGGTAAAGGTTCTAACAGGCCTAAGGTAGATTCCTTAAATGAGTAGAACCTAACTATGCATTTGTAAACTCCTAACCAGGTTAATCTCCTTACAGTGTGTACTTTAGAAGACTATATCATTTAATGGGTACTAATTTCCACCATGGTTTTTCCCCTATATGGGTTTCCATGAGATAAAGTCTATGTCAAGTGTTTCATTGTTGTATGGATTTGTTTATGGTTATGATTTTTATTTGTTATTATTAAATTTAATTTTGCAAATGTTGTGATAGAGTTTAAATCATTAAAAGTTGGATAGTTGGTAGATTATCAATTCACTCCCCCTCTCAGTAATATGATCTCATGTCTAATAATAGGTATCATAGTTTTGATCCTTTTTAGTTTTAAAGCTTAATAGCTTGAGACAAAGATCCAAAGATGATGTGAAAGGAAGGTCCTAAATTTAAAAGAGAATACTATGTAGTATGGTGTGGTGATATGAAGTTTTATTTTAAAGGAATGGGTGATTAGTGTCAGGATCATATGGTTACTAAGTATACTATCCCTTTAGGAATCATGGCTACAAATCAATTGAATATTAGGAAAGAGCATACTGCTACTATGGAAGCTATTTCTAGTACTCTTTCTAATGAATAATTTATTGATGACAGAGACTTGGATACTACTCTTCAAAGGTGGGAGAAGTTGAAGGTCATCTATAGTGGAGATCCACATGTGAAGAAGGAAAATGTTGATAGTCTGAGAGGAAAGTATGATGAAATGAGGATACAAGATAATGAGAATATTTAGCAATATAGTCAAAGAATCAAAGAGGTTGTTGTTCCTATCTGTCATACTAGTGGAAGTCTTCACGAAGAGGATATGGTAAGAATTTTTTTAATAAATCTATTTCCTTAGTATTCTATTAGAGTTTCGTCTATTCAATAGCTTTAATCTCTAGAAAATATCACTGTTACTCTTGATGCATTAATATGAAAATTGATTGTATTTGAGCTAAGAAATTATGATAATAGTATACCAAAAGTTGAACTGGCTTTCAAGCGATAACTGAATATTACACCAGCTAGGAAGGGAATGGAGAAGTCTAATAGTTCTTCATTATTTTAGTCTAATAATTATGAATCTATCATATCAGAAGAAAGAGAATGGGAGGAATTGGAATCTTTTTCCAAAAATATTGCCTAGAGGAAAAGATGATATAAGGGTAAGATGCCTTTGAAATTATTTTCATATAATAAGACTGGACATATTGCCTCTAGATGTCTTGAAAATGATGGGAAGGAGACACCAGGGAGATTCAAGGACAAGAATAAGAAAGTGTGTTGTGTACATGAGGAAGGTGTTGCTGATGAAGAATCTGATAGAAAAGATGAAGAAATTGTGTTTGTTTCTGTAAAGGAAGAACCCTTCAAAGAAGGTGAAAAATCTTTAGTATCTAACATGAATCACAGGGGTGATTGGATTATTGACAATGGATGCATTGATCATATGACTAGTGATAGAATAAAGTTCATCAAGATGGAGGAACATGATGGATGTTTGGTAAGATTTGGGAATCATGTTGCCTATGTGGTAATAGGTAAAGGATCTATTTCTTTGAATGTTAAGACAAATTTTGATGATGTTTACTAGGTTGATGGTTTGAGATACAACTTGTTAAGTGTTTCTCAATTTTTTTAAAAAAGGATATAGACTTGAGTTTGATGAAGGTATAGGTGGGATCATTGGAAAATCAAGAGAATTGATTGCTACTGGTGAACAAACTAAAGTTAACTTATTCCATTTGAATTATACTATTAATAATTGTTTGATTGCTAATATAGAAGACTATTGGTTATGGCATAAAAAAATTTTCATCTAAATTTTGATAACCTGGTCAAAATTAGTAAGATGATGATAGTGAGAGGTTTTCCTAACCTAGTGAAGACAAACACTGTAATGTGTAAAGAATGTCATTTTGGGAAGTTAACTATTTCAAGTTTTATAGTAAAAGTTACTCTTCTGAAAGTATCTTAGATCTAGTTCATACTGGTTTGTGTGATCCAATGAGAACTCAAAGTTACTATTGTGATAGGTATTTCATGTTGCTTGTGGATGATTATTCTTGAATGATGTGGGTTGTGTTTCTAAAGGACAAATTAGAAGCTTTTTACACATTCAAGATCTACAAAGCTAGAGTGGAGAAGGACACCGATATGACCATAAAATGTTTTAGATCTGATCGAGGAGGTGAGTTTACTTCACATGGTTTTAATTCATATTCTAAGGAATAGGGAATTAAAAGGTGGTTATCAACTCCTAGGACACCTCAACAGAATGATATTGTTGAAAGAAGAAATAGGTCTATCATTGATTATGCTAGGATATTAATGATTTAGAAAGGTGTTGCACAAACATTTTGGAGAGAAGTGGTGAGTATTATTATTTACACATTCAACTAATTTTAGTTGAAGAAAAGTACAAAAAAAATCATTATGAGTTCTGGCATAGTTGATGTCCTAGTATAAGTTATTTCAAAGTTTCTAAAAGTATATCTTACATAAAAAGAGATGAGAATTTAGTAAAATTTGACCTAAGATGTTACAAGGGAATATTCTTAGGGTATTCAACAAAGAGAAAAGCCTAGAAGTGCTTGAACAAAAGAACAAATAAGATAGTCGAAAGTGCTAATGTAAGAATAGATGAATTTTTTTAGTAGAATGGTGAATCCAGTAAGAAGGAACCTAAATATTATCATGGGCTTGTATACATACAACTAATGGAGCAAGTCTCTATAGTAGAATTGATAGAGAGATAGATCAATGTACATGAATTAATTCAAACAGTTGAAGGTACTCTTAGAACTGAACCAGTATTGCCAAGGTATGTGAGATTGAATCATTCCTCTAATGAAATCATTGGTGATAGAAATGATTGTGTTTTAACTAGAGGAAAGGAAAGATAAAGTACATGTTTTCTATCTGAACTTGAACCCAAAACTGTGAAAGATGCATTGAAAGATGATCATTCAAGGAAAACTATAGAAGAAGAATTGGAGAAAATTGAAAAAAAAACAAAACATGGACATTAGTACCTAAACTAGTGGACAAGAATGTAACTGGTACTAAGTATATTTTTAGATGAAATATGAATGAAAAAGGTGAAGTGGTAAGGATGAAAGAAAGATTGGTGTGAAAATGGTATGCATAGGATGAAGTCCTAGACTATGGTGAAACATTTTCACCTATGGCCAGACTCAAAGGTGTAAGGATATTGCTTGCATATGTTTCTTAAAAAGGATTCAAGGTATATCAAATGGATGTTAAGTTTTATTTTCTTTATGGTTTATTGGAATAAGAGGTACAAATTGAACAACCTAAAGGATTTTCTAATGTGGAAGGTAATAACATTGTGTGAAAATTATATAAATACTTATATGATTTAAGAAAGTAGCTAAGGAATGGTATGAGAAATTGCACTCATATCTAATTTAGATTGGTTTCATAAGGACTAGTGAAAATAGTAATGTATATTTGAAGATGGAGAAAGATTATAGGTTATTGATTGTAGAAATATTTGTTGCTGATATAATATTTGGTGATAATGGAGAGATGAGTAGATCATTTGCTGATGAGATGAGTAAATAATTCAAGATGTCTATGATCGGTGAGATCAAATTATTTATTGAATTGTTGGTTCATCCAGTCCAAAAATATGAAAGAGATATTAAAGACATTTTGGTTAGAAGACTCAAAACCAGTTGGTACCCCTATGGTAACCAGTTACAAATTATCAAAAGAAGAAAATTTAAAAGAGGTGAATGATACACTTTACCAGTTCATGATTGGTAAGCTATAGTACGTGGTGCATAGTAGACTATACATAACACATGCACTTGGATTAGTAGCTAGATTTTCTTCTAATCCTAAGAAATCAAATATGATTGTAGTGAAGAGAATATTTAAATATCTTAAGGGAACTAAAGATTATGGTCTCTGGTATAGACATAAAGGTGATTTCTCTTTAAGTGTTTTTACTGATGTTGATAGGGCAAGAAATGTTAATGATCAAAAGAGAACAAGTGAAGGTGCATCATTTTTTGGTGCTAGGATTGTATCCTAGACAAGAAAGAAGAAGAATTATATATCACAATAAATAGCTGAAGCTGAATACATTTATGCTACAAGTAATTGTACATAGGTAGAATAGATTAAGAAGATTTTGGAAGGAATTCAGGAGAAGGTAAATGAATTAGTGGTTATCTATTATGACAATAAAAGTGCCATTAATATTTCTAAAAACCTGGTAATGCACTCTAAGACTAAGCATATAGCTATCAAATATCATTTTCTTAGAGAAAAGGTACATGAAAAGGAAGTAAGGTTGGAGGATGTGCCAACTAAGGAGAAGGTTGAGGATATTTTTACTAAGCCATTACCTAAGGATACATTTGACTATCTAAGCGGTAAGTTAGGGGTTATTCCCCTATTTGACTTGAATTAAAAGAAGATACAGTTGGATCAATACAATTTTATCTAGTGAATATCTTTATGTTTGGATTAATGTTGTGGGGATACTCAATAGGGGGAGTAGTCTATGAAATGATGTGTTTTTATTAGTCGAGTACAATAAAGAACATATCATGTGTGTTTGATTCCTTTGGCATTGTTGTCAAAAGGGGGAGATAGTAAGGGAGATAGTAATTAAAGAATATGAGGATAATGTTTAGAAGTGAAGATGAGAGAATTTTAGTGAAAGGGGGAGTAATTACAAGATTATGTAAATATAGAAGTAGGAAATTTTTTTTATGTTCCTAGTATTGTTGATATTGATTAGGATAAAAAATGTATCATGCAAAAGTGAGTATTGAAGATAGTGTTACCATCAATGCCAAATGGGGACACTATTGGTATAATGGATGCAATAAGAGTAAGTGATTTCTGATGTTACAATGATACAAATTTTATTGCATGATGATCAGTTATTGAGTTATCATTGATATCAAGTATTGACTTAGTGTTGATAGTATGTTGCTAAGTATAAGTATGATGATTATGGTGTTGCAGTAAGTTTTAGTTGTAGTGATTCTTATGAGTGACTTAGGGATGTCTCTTAATGTCAAATGCATGAACGATACTATGAATGAAGATCACTAACAAAGTTTTGATTCGATGAAGGCTAAAAGATAAATTTCTAAAATAGTTAGTGATAGGGAATATGTGATTTTATTGGTTTGTCAAATATTTTTTTTGTTTCTAGTGATGTGATTATAGGTTATGGTTGACAATATTGTTTACAAGCTATGGTTGAAATAAAAAATTATTTGAGTGACCGGTGGGAAGGATAGGTGACTGATGAGAAGATTTAGAGTCGTTAATAGGTTGAAGTGTTTATGTTATTAAGTGATAGTCTATAAGTCTTTGATCGATGATCAATGTAGATGTTGTGGTGGATACGGTTGAGTCAGTCATGATCTAGCAAAATGTCTTAAATATTGGAGGTGATGATATAGCATCACATTGTTTAATTATAGCGGGTGGATAAAATTCTAGCGAAAGCTTGTGTTTGGTGAAAATGTGCTTGACCACTTGAAAAAAAATTCTATGTAAATCATTTTATTGGCCGATGCAATATATAAAATTTGTTAATATATTGATATGTGTGTATTGTTGTATTGGATTCAAGTGGGAAGTCTGAAAGTTAAATTGTAAGCCATTTAGGATATCTTAAGGTGGTAAAAATCTCAAGGGCTTAATGAATAGTATATAATAGATAAAGTTTAAACTTTTTAGTGTTGATCATGTGTTGGATAAGTGGGGCTGTGACAAACCACTTGTGATCAAGATAATGTAGAGTTAAGTGTATTGAGAAGAAATTTTTTTCTTGAGTGGATTTGATCAAGCATAGGTAGTGCTATTATGTATATCATTCTCTTTGTTGTTCCCTAATAGTTACACCAAGTCCATATCCTTTAATCAGGTGGATCCTAGAAGGTCCCTATTTTAAATACTCTAATAAGGTGGCACATTATCTTGTGTCTGAAGCCCTCTAAAAAGGATACTCTTAATAGCATAAATGATCTAATAAGCCTAAGGTAAATCCCTTAACTCAGTAGAACCTAAGAGTTCTTTAATGAACTCCTAATAGGGTTAAGCTCCTCATAGGGTGTACTTCATAAGACTACATCATTTAGTGGATACTAATCCCCACTGTGGTGTTTTCCCTATTTTTATTTCCATGAGATAAATATTTGTGTCAAGTGTTTCTTTTTTGTTTGGATGTGTTTATAGTTATGATTTTTATTTTTTACAATTAATGTTATTCTTGTGAATGACGTGATAAAGTTTGAATTGTTAAAAGTTGGATAGTTGGTAGATTACTCATTTACCCCCCTCTCGGTAATATGATCTCATATTTAACAAAGGTTAACATTTCTTGATGGTGAGTTTATTAAGCTATCTATAGTCAATGAATAATCAAAGATAACCATCCTTCTTCTTCTCGAAAAGGATAGGACCTCTCCATGGAGAAAGATTAGGATGAATGAAATATTTTTCTAAATAATTTTCCAACTAAAGTTGAAGTTCACTTAAAGCTCCCATGTCATCATTTGATATGGTTATTTGGAGATGGGCTTCACACTAGGTACCAACTCTATGCAAAAAATTATATCTATCTTTTGTGGTATTCTTGGGATATTAGTAGGAAAAACTTCTGCAAACTCTTAGAGAAGAGGATGACTATCATGTGTGATATCCCAACTCTGAATATCATCCAAATAATCAATGATTTGTACAAAGATATGGCATAATTTTCTCATACATCACTTCAACTATATCATATACATCATCCATAGAGAAATAGAGCTCTGATTGTCCATAATCTCCACATTATCTACAAATTCGTATACACACTAAATCAACTTGTGTCGACAATAAACCTTATCTTTATAAACATCCATCTAATCCATGCCCAATACAAAATCATATGATCCCAAAGGAATAACACTTATATCAATAGTAGTCACAAAATAATTAAGGCCCAACTACCAATCATGAACAACATAATCTATAGGTACTTTCTCTCTCAAAGCTAACTCTACTTGCAACCTATTTTCTTACTTCACCACTACTAGCCTGCAATGCTCTACTAGGGAGGGTGAACTAAAAGAGTTTTAAGAATTGGAATAAAACAAAATAAAAATAGAAACATCACCACACACAACTAAAATATAGACAACTATTCCTTGGTGCTTGGCATGATGGTGATCAATAACTACAAGTACTCAATGAGACTTGTATGCATCACCCACCATAGGCTCAAAATTAGCCTGATGCTGGCTAGATTCCTGAACTAATCTCTATGGAAAATTAACTACAATATGTCTAGTCTGAGATTGGAAAAAAAATCAAAAATTCTATTAATACCTCTCACTTCTAGCATTGAATTTGACTACTAAACATTATCTTTACTAAAACTGGGTCTAACACTCTAAGAAAGATGACTATTTTGTTGATGCTTGTTATGATGCCAATAGTGATCCTTCATTGGACCACTCCAATGACTAGTCTAAGAATTATTTACCTTATGATCCTAAATCTTCCTCTTCTTAAAATTTTATACCCTTAGAATATAAAGAGTGAAATCTAGAATAACCTTCACTCTTAGAATAAGCACCTCAAGCACCATACAATAGAAAAGGAACCATATTGGAATGAACACCTGAATGACTACAAAGGCCCATAGATAAAATATCCATAATTAAAAAAAGCCTTGTATGTTATATCCTTAAATATTTTAGGTTTAGAAAGCCTAACATCACCACTGATATAGGAATTAAGCCCCCTCAAAAAAAATTTCTACTAGAGAAGAATATGATTCTACTAACCCTAACAAAATTATTGAAATAAAATATTCATAAGATAATAGTAAAACTACACATACTGTGGCTTCTAATGTTTATGTTTGAAGAGAAAAATATGAGTGGGTTATTGATAGAAGATGTTCTAGAATTACATGAGTGGTGACAAGATTATGTTTGTAAATCTTAAAAATTATGATGATCATGTCAGAGTTGGAGATGATCAAACTACTAAGATAGTTGGAATAGGTTCTATCATTTTTTCTAGAAATCATTAACTCACAATGTTTACTATGTTAAAGAATTAAATAATCATATTTTGAGTGTTGGGAAAAATAATTTAAGTGGATATAATCTTATGTGTTAGGATGATGTCTCTTAGATTAGGAAAAGATCTAGAACTATGATTTCTACAAGAAAGAGGAAAAAATGAATTTTTTACCATTTGAAGACCACTATTGTATATTGCTTGATGTCTTAGATCAATGAGAGTTGGGTAGGGAACCAAAGGATTTTACACATTAATTTGGACAATCTAGTGATTTTTAGTTCAATTCAAGTTGCTAGAGATTTTTCAAACCTTACCACACTTGCTAATAATGTTTGAAAAGATTGTCAAGTTGGAAAACAGATAAGGGGGTCTTTCAAGGTTAAGGAAAAATATTCTAAAAGATAGTTTGAATTGTTGCACATTTATTTTTGTGGTCCAACCAAAATAAGGAGTCAAAAAGGTGACATATACTCTTTACACTTAATTGATGATTATTCTAGAATAACATGGGTTTCTTTCCCAAAACAAAAAAATATAATCTCTAGAAATGTTTGAGACATTCAAATCTATGGATGAGAATAAGATAGATAGAAGAATCAAATGCTTAATGTGTGAGGGTATGTGAAGGATCATGGTATGCCAAAAAGTGGCGATGTGAAAAAGAAGTCCTGATTGATAGAATCTTTGAAAAACAACTATAACTTTCAAACAATATAACATTTTTGAAATCTAAAATATAGAACACATTCCATTTCTTCAACTAATACAATAATAATAAACAATTATTTCAATTTGATGAAGTTTAGACTAAGTTAAGGTGGTGATACATAAGAGTTTTTATATTCAGGAAAATTTGAAGCAAAAAAATCATAATTAATTATTCACTTGGAAAAAAAATACAAACAAAATGCATCACATCTGGACACAAGTCTACTACTTTTATCTAGAATCTTGTAAAAAAATATTATCTTTTGATTTTGTTTAATGTGGTCAGACATACACCTACTTGTTAGCTTTCTAGTCCTAATTGATAGACTTATTGAAAAATAACTATAACTTTCAAATTGTATAACATTTTTAAAATCAAAAACATGTGTCACATTCTCTGATTTTCCTACTACAAGAAAAATAAAAAAAATTTCAATTTGATAAAGTTTAGACTAAGTTAACATGGTCAGACACGAGAGTTTTTGTATTCTGAAAAAGTTGTAGAAGAAAAATCATAATTAATTATTTACTTGGAAAAAAATTACAATGAAATATGTGTCACATCCGGACATGAGTCTACTACTTATATCTAGAATCTTGTAAAAAAAAATCATTTGATTGCGTTTAAGGTGGTCATACATACACCCACTTCATATTTGTTTTCCTAAAAATTTTGTACCACTACATTGAAATTTGAAATTTTTAAAATATAGAATAATTTTTTTTCAAAAAAGGCCTAGTATCTTAGAAACTAAATTCAATTTTCTAAAGATTCTCTTGTTACATATTTTTGATATAATATTTATAACTTGTTCAATTTTTTATGTCAACATTCCTAAACCTGATTTTCTGAATTTTCATTGTCACTTAAGGGCCTATTTTGGCATACCATGATCCTACACATTACCGTGATAAAGGGGGAAATTTTATGTATGAATAATTTAATTCTTTCTTTGAGAATAATGGAATAAGGAGCCACTTTTTTACTTTTGGAATGAGATAAATATTAGAGGAGATGATGAAAATCATGGAAAGTTTGATTTTAGAGATGATGAAGGCATTGCTGGTTCCCAAGTCAAAAGATTGAAAACATATACGATAATGCCAAATTCCTTCCACAAAAAATTTATTTGATCTAGCCCAAGAAAATGATCAATCAAATAGGATTGAAATCCTCTACATTTCAGGCTCTGCAAGACCTAGGCGGGTAGACCTATTCTCCAATTTCCAAATTGAATCTTTTTATAGAAGATTGATTGTTAGATATTATTATGATAGCTTTGTGATCTACCGAGAGGGAATTAAGTCTTAGAATCTATTGACCAATATATTTATTTACTAATATTTCTTACTATCTATGTTATCTACTAATATTACTTTAACTAATTTTAATTCTTCTACTACTTTGGATTCTCCTAATATCTAATAACTTCTATCTATTATTTTTCTACTACTTGATTCACTTCTTCTACTTCTATTGAAATTTGATGCATAAATGAATTTATATTATACCAGTGCTTTAATATAATTGTTAAAGAGATTCATTCACTTAAAAACCCTATTTATAACTTTGAAAGACACTTTCTAAATCCTACATTGGATGGATCTATCAACTACCAAACCTAAAATTTTATATAGATATATGACATTATTTAAAGTTAGTCAAACTAAATTTTACTTTCCCTGTGAAAGACCAATTAGATAAGATGCAAAAGGAAAAATGAATCTTAGATGTATCTTGATGGTACAACTATGTAACAACATAAAATTTCTTCACACAGTGTCTTGGAGTAGCAATTATCAACCATAGATAATTAAGACATAAGAAAGATTCAAAAATAAAACTGGAATTAGAGACTTTCTTGAATTTCATGTCATCTAACCTTCTATTAATTATTTTCTGCAACCTTTGGTGTTGCACAAGAGAATTGTAAGTCTTCTAATGTGAAATCCAATAGTCTTTGAGCATTCTCATTTTCCTTTTGCAAGTTTCGAAGATGATCTGGGATCGAACATACTCACCATATGTCATCTTTTTCATTTTAAATTTAAGAGATAGAATATTAAATCTTAATTTTTTTCCACCTCGAGAGTATCTCACTATCATCAGGAACTTTGTTTGTGCCAAGTTGAACTTTGAAAAATTCACACCCATACTAGCAATAATCCAAGGATCGGTCTCTCCTACTTTTAGTATCATCATATGACTAATGGCCTTGTCTATATTAGTCATCTATGGTCTTTTATTGGATGGGTATAAATCCCATATCATCATAGATTCATCATTAGGAGTATACTGTGAATAAACATATATCCTTGATTCCTTTGGTATTAAATTTGTATTTAGTATCTTCACTATGCAATAATTTATCAAATATGAAAGAAACATTTAAATCGCAACCTAAAAATACCAAATATACATAGTTCTTGTCGTAGTCTTCTAACTCTATATCGTGTCATTTCCTTCATCTATTTTTAAATGTCTCTCCTCAAACTTCCTAACCTATTTTTTTATTGTATGGTAAATAGTAGGGATTATTTCTCTCATCCTTTTGGCTCTATAATCATATACAAAGAGTTTACAGGGTTAGTGCACCAAGTTGCCAGACAAAAAAATGGCCACATCAAAAACAAACTTATTTTTTTACAAAAATTGCGTGGGTTGTTTGAAATTAAAAATGTTTACACTTGGAAAACCCAAGTCATGCAAAGTCTATAAAAAACAATAAAAACACTTAAAGTTATTCATAAACCATGCGGGTTATGAAGAACTTAAAAATTTCTTCATAACTCATGCAGGTTATGAACATCTAAAAAAAAATCATAACCTGCATGGGTTATGAAGAATACCGAAGAGAGAGAGAGAGAGAGAGATCCTTAAATAAGAAAATAATCTTTCATTTTATGTATTTTTATTATGTTATTTTAACTCTAGAATTTTATAGCATTTGAGAATGTTAGTTTCCTTATTCTTGCATTCAATCGTAGATCACATAGAAAAAAATTACTAGTGAATGAATATTAGTTTACATTGCATTGTAGTTTCTTTTCAATCTAAATCACATATCATTTTTATTGGTTTGTGAATCTCAATCATTCATATCATTTGTAGCTCTTAATATTCATCATCATTCTCATCCTTGGAACCCTTTTTGAAAATTAGTTCTTGATACTAGTGTTGCACCATTTGGGATCTCCTTTTGGCTTGAATTTAGGATTTAATCATCATATATTTTATTCAAGATCCTCTCATTGTGTTTGGAGAGCACATCCACAATCTCTAAAATGGAAAAATCAAATGGGGCTTGGATTCTCCCATTTTGGTTCAATTGGGGGTGGTGTGTTTGAATCATTGTCATATGTTGCATGCATGTTTTAAGCTAATATTTTCTTGCCTACGTGTGCTCCTGATAGGTTAGGTTGATCGTATCTACATTTTTTGGCATTGGGTGGGACACCCACCATGTAAATTTTCTCCTCATTTAAGGATTTCTGTCATCCTTTTCTGAAACTCTAACAGTCCTCGTACGAGGTAGTGCGAATAATCATATGAGTAAACTCATTATGTCATGTTTACTCATACTATATGTTGTGTATTCTCCCACTATGGGTGGAGAATACTCCTATTGGCTTAACCTTCTCTATATGTTTTATGTTTGCATTCAGGCTGGAATTGTTCTAACTTTTCTCCTATTGTTCTTGGAGTTTACTCATATTGCACTCTGGGAATACTTGTACTATGCATGGTATATACTTTCATTGTCCTATGCATTTCCTATTTTCTTGTACTATGAAATTTATTGACTCGTATGAGTATGTACATAGAGTCTCATTTCCTATTTACTCATATTAGAAATAGAGAGCATTTTTGGGGGCTTAAATCCTAATGTTATTGGATTTTAGCAATTTTTTTTGCTTCATATTATCCTTTACCTTCTTCTTTGTAGGTTATAACAATTTTTTGTAAGTCATTTCACAAAAACAACATTTTCAAAAGTCATCAACATCTTAAACTACCAACAACTTTTTTGTTGTAGGATGCTTGCTAGAGAATCACTTGCAAGCTACTAATCTTATTTATATTACAGGTTGCCTAGGAGATATAAAAAAAAAAAATTTCTTCTCATTAATCTCTTTTCTTAGTCATTTTAACAAAATTCCACTAGTAGCATCTTGTTAAGTGATAGGGGAGTATGCTCTTGTCTCTTTTAGACAATCAAAATCCTAGACCCACTTGATTTTATGTGTTAATAGGAACTTTGGAAATGAATAAGTGTTTTTGATGTGTTTGGGAGAAATTTTTTTGGATAGGAGAGTATTCTCTTTTCCCCTTTAGGGAAAATAAAAAATATAGACTTCTTTCATTTCCAATCCATGCTTTCAATTTCATCCTTTAGATGGGCCTGTCGGTTGAGGTAAAGATCTCTTGGGAATGACCCACATGAGAAAGAGGTATAAGCCCACCACTCTAACTCACTTTAATAAAAATTTCTTCTTCAGGTTAAAGCCTAAGAAGCTAGATAATATTTGAGCTTATACTTGGCTCTCACATACACATCAATAGGGGCTCATAGTCTTAATAATATTGATGTGAGTACCTGTGCCAACATATATTGTGGGCCTATATGTCTAAATCACACTTGTGTGGACATAAAGAGTGTGTTCAAATGGTGACCTTCACTAAAATACATTAAATGGAAGCTACCTGGTTCACCTCCAAAAGTTTGATAATCCAAGTGCAATGAGGATAGTAACCTCCCCAAGACACTCATCATATCATGTTTTCTTGAGTGTTTGGATTTAGATAGTAGGGTATCATGACTAGAGTCATTGCATGCTTGGTGATGACCATATTCTTATTAGCTCTTGAAGTGAACCTAAGTTAGTGAGCGAGGATTTTCACTCTCAACCAACTCCTTAAGGTAGTAACTATTCTTGACTATTTGCAACAAATATTTGCCAAGAATATATGTGCTTAAAAAATGTTGTCAACTTCGTTGTCACTATTGCTTGGCTTCGGAAAGGTTATTTTTGTCCTTGTTGGATTGTTTTCAGATGTGTGACTATTGTCTTTTGATTTGAATAGTTGAAGGTGAGTTATTTTTTATTGAAGAGATCAACCCCCCAAAAAAATGACTGAAATTCCAATTGATCAGCTTCATCCCAAAATTCTCTTGAACTATTCTTTCAAGATATGAACAACTTAACAAAGCATAAGAAATAAAAGCTACCAATTTCTCGTGTTTATCAAGAAAATAAAGTTGCAAAATGCAAAATCAAGGATCATCAACCTGCCCTAACTACAATAAAGGAAGAGATCAAGTATCAAGACAAACTCAATGGAGTAACCTACAACATAAAGATCATGTAGTTTGGACCAAGTTTCTAGATAAACCACCACTTTGATACCTTGTAAAGTGAAGACTAGTTGGCTTATCACACACCACATCATTTTGAATCTTAAAAAATTGTCTCGACATCCTTGCATCTTAGATCATCCCTTAGGTCCACTTAAGTCATGCCCTTAGATAATCTGATTTAAATAAAAACCATCATCCTTAATCCTTAATCTAAATAATAAAAAAATAATAATCAATCAAGCCGTCCAAATCCACACCTAGCACCATATCCTTTTGAGTTTCTTAAATAATTATCCTAAATAAAACCCACCTTATAGCTCCACCCTTTGGCTAAGAATTTTCTAAGATAGCTCGTACTTGTCTTTGTAGGCCTCATCATCTTGATCCAAAGATTGGCATGCATTGACAAGGATCCAATCTTCTAAAGATCATAAGTCTATCTAAGGTTGAAAATCCCATCCAATTTGATCAAACATGAGGAAAAGGAAACTCATCCACATTTTTCACTAGGTAATCCTTAGCTCTTAGGAAATCCACATCATCCTGATCAAATCACCATCAAATCATCTCTCAGTGCATCTAGGTTAATCTTGAGCCTTATCCTTAGCTCATCCTTAGGACTATCATGTCCACATCTTTAGGTTCTTAGGTACAGCTTGCATTCATCCATCATCTAGATCCTCATCTCCCCATCCTAGGACTTCAATTTTTCATTCCTATTGAGACATGATTGGAGAAGAGAAAGAATATCGATCCCAATCTCGTCACTAGTTCCTATGACCCCAACAATCCTAACAGTGTGATGGTAACATACGATCCAAAACCACAAAAAATCAAGAATGTGTGGGAAGATGCAATAAAATTACCCACCATGGGTTCCATGGAAGTATTAATGAGTCATCTTGGACATGCACAAATGGTTAGTGAGATCATATCTCAAAATCATCTTTCCATCTTGGAAAACTATGTAAAGTAGGGTACTACCATTCCACCACAACTCCAGCCCTTCAATCTAAAAAAACCCATACACATCCCCATTGATGCCTACCCCATCATCATCCAACAAATCATTGAGCCTAGCTTACAACTATCAGAGGTGGCCTCACCTATCCCTCACCTATTTCAATCTAGTTTTGAAAACCCCATCGCACGCACAACAACATAATCCACTCCTTTTTCCATCATGGGACCACCACCCCTTGACCTATCACATCTTAAGTTTCCACAAGAGTGTTGGAATTAGGAGAGATAGGTACTGAGAGGGGAGGGGTGAATCGATGCCTTCAAAACTTTACTTGAAACAACCTTTCTAATATATAACTAAATACTATAATAACCGATCAAAATGACTTGAATCTAATTGCATAAATCAATCATCTAGTTAACTTAAGAAAGTAAACAACATGAAATCAATATGACAATGACATAACACAAGTATTTTGGTAATGCAGAAACCCTTGTTAGAAGGTAAAAATTACGGTGGGGATGACACCCAAAAATTCTTCACTATTGTAGATAGAAAAGGTTTTCCTATTAAGGCTACAAGTTTTGATCACTTCTGGTGATCTTACCCTATTAGGAGTAACATATTAGATTAGCTATATCTACCTAGTTATAGGATTTAACAACACTATATGAAGTGTTTACTTGGTTAAGAGATTTATCAAAACTCTATCACAATTGTCAGAAAGTAATAGGTAAATTATCTACTAGTTGACAACTCAATTGTCTGAAACAGATCTATAAATGCTCATCAAAATATCACCTTATCTGTGATAGTTCTCTACTCTGTTGTGCTCGATAGCCTTGTCTGATTCTTCTCAATCTGATATCCTCTATACTCTATTCTGCTCGATAAACTGATTGTCTTGAAGATAGGCAAATTCTTCAAGTGCTCCATGATTCATACATATCAGCTCAACAACCCTCATAAAAATGGTGCCAACATACCAAATATATAGTGTCCTATTTTTTTGCCTTAGCAAAAATTAGGTTACAAAAATAATCATAACCCTAAGATCTATGGTGCAAAAATAACCTAGATCAACTAATACAAATAAGATAATCATTGCATTTAATGAATATCTTTTACAATAAATGCTCCTCGATCTTGGTAAACTATTTTATGATCTGTTATAACCATTTGCATAGAATAATGTGCAATTTTTGATTACTATGCCATTTTATATGATCATTAGTAAACAATGTATAATCTACTCGGTGTATACTACGATGCTCGGTGTTTACTGACTATCGGTGTCAGTGTCGCTAGTGCTCTGTTAACTGTGTGATGCTTGGTGTAAAAATCTTTACCGACTACTTTGTCTTACTTCTAGTTATCGATTGTCTCAATATAAGTAACCGACTGACCTATTTACTATCCTTTGATACTAATGACAACCTTAAATGCTCAATAGAGATTAACAATCTCCCCCTTTGGCATTAGCATCAAAACTTCAAAATGTATATAGACAAAATGTTTCTATATATTCCTTATGTCTCCACAATATACATATCCACAACAAAAACTTCTAAGTACAAAAAGTACTCCCCCTCGGTGCATGCTCCTAGTAGTATGTAATATACATATCAAAGTATACTAATTTGGCATATACATGGTTTTCCCCCTTTTTGATAATAATGTCAAATGCAAAATAAATATAATGTATACTTACATCTTATTAAAAATGTTGGGATGGGTTTTCTATATAGACTTCAAGAGGTTGTCCCATTCCTCTTTCAAGTTGGTAAGAGCAATATGTTCAAGACTGACTTGTGCATGCATGTCAAAGATATTATCCAACACCAAAATCTCTAGTGTTGCTACAAGTTGCTCAACTTTGACAATGTGTGTTTCCAGAATCTTTAGGTAAGGAGTGAGTTCTTTCTGTAACTCTATAACCTGATCAATGATGTGTGCTTCTTATTTCCTTAAATCTTCTATCATCTACCGGAGTTCCTGAACTCGGTTAATATGCTTTAAGAAAGTAGTTGGCTCTGTGATAGCTACTTGTGTACTCAACTTGATCTCTTCTTCTAAACCTTTTATCCTTTCACTGACTTCTACAGTGAAGGTGTCTGAAGTAAAAAGATTGATTAGTAGTTGATAGATTATTTGGGTGATAGATTTTACCTCCGTAATGACCTCAGATAATTTTACTTTGTCTAGTGCCACTTTTGTGCTAATCCTTTCTGCCAATTTATTCTAAATCTTTGATTATACCCTTTCTTCTATTCTTTTATTTGCATCTATATCAGGGGCATTGATTTTGTTGGTGAGTGTGGCAAGTTGATCTATGATGGGATTATTGTCATCAATATTTGTTTTCGATACTATCTATTGTAGAATATCTCATACATCATTTAACACTTCTTTGTGTTTTTGTTCTTGCCTCAACTTCTCTTGTGCTTCTTTCCTTGAACATAACTCCCCATACTGACTTAGTTCCTCGGGGCTTAGGGTTCTTAGGTCACATTTGGGTATAATGATAACTTCATCAATGGTGACCAGCCCTTTGAATTTCTTCTTCTTCTTCTTCAGGGCAAGTGGTGACTTCTTCTCACTTACTACAATAGATTTTTCTTCACTCCTCAGAGTTTCCTTACCAGTTGACACTATATTATCCCTCTTCTACTCCTCAGTAGATTGTGTGGGAGTCTTGGTTGTAGTGTCAAGTGGGTTCACCTCGGTTGATTTGTTTTCTTCAGGTTCCTTTGGTTCTATAGACTGTGCCTCTAGTTTTTTAGGCTCATTTGTATCTGTAGGTTTCTCGGGTGCTTGAATCTCAGTAGTATCTTTAATTGACTCAGGATGTGAGACATCAGGTTGTACTTGTGAGATTATCTCAACTACCTCTGCAAGTATAGGTAGTTCACCCGGTAGTGATGTGAGCACACTAGCAGTGTCGAATGCTTCATCTTTGTATTGTGTAATGGTCACATCTACGTCATCTGCATCATCAGGATCACCATTACTAATGTCCTTAATGAATGCATCATCATCAATTTTTTTTTGCAAGTGGATCTTAACTTGATCCGATGCATCTTGTGAAATTTTGATTTCTTCTTTTTATCCTGTGATATCAATTACCTCGGTAACTAATATACCGGTATCTTCTATTTTCTTACCTTTGTTATCAATGAAAATACATTTATCTTTTGAACTGTGTCTCTTTTTAGATAATTTCAGGAATGCTTCCTACTCATCTTTCTCTTCTACTTTCAAAATTGATGTCCATAGTGAGTCACATATGACATCCATATCATCCACATTCTCATCCATGATTTGCAACACTCTATTCTTGACTAGAAATCTAGCTTGATACTTTGTCATGTATTCACTTACCTCAGCATAGCTAAAGTGTGTGGATACTCAGCCTAATGACTATTCTCTTTTCCTTTTCTTTGTTTTAAGTGCAATAGCCCATCTCTCACTTATTTTTTCATCAAGTTATTTTGGCAATTGACATGCAAATTCCATCGGTACTCTCTTGAATTTTATCATCATTTGGACAATAGCATGTTCGATCTTTGTTTTGTCCTTGATTGAAATTTTGCCAAACTTGCCTATTCCAGGATCAGTCAGATTTCCATTCTCAATTATATCTTCAATAATTTATTCTATAGTACTATCCCTGTTGTGAACTAGCTTGAATTGATCAGGGTCAATTCCAGTATCAGTCTCCTCTATATCTTCTTTACTCCTTAAGTATTTCCTCTTTTTCTTAGGTGGCTCAGCTACCTTCTTGTTCTTTCTCTTTATGTATTTCTTCATCGGTGTAGCTGCTCTTCTTTTTGCTACTTTTACTACTTCTTCTTTCTTAGTAGACTGTGCTGTACTTGATGAATGTGTCCTCATTCCTTTAGGTTCTAGTAGTTGAATATCTTGTTCATCAGTTGTGGGTAGCTGAATTTCTTCTTCATCATTGGTGGGAGGAATTGGTGTGTGATCCTTTTCTTTGTTTGACTTGGTCTCCTCACTATCATAGGGTTTGTCAGCCAACTGTAACTGACCTTTGGTTTCCTCATCAATCGGTGACTCCATAGGTGACTCAGATGTAGTTCCATATTTTGCTGAGAGATCTTTTCTCATTTTCTTTTCCCTTCTAGACATTTTATCGATCTCTATGTTCATTGTGATTCTAGATTTAGCCTCCTCATATACTCCAAATCTACTAGTAGTGATGTCTATCAGTAATGCTAGCAATGCATTGATAGATTTCATAGAGAAATCATGATTCATTTCATAACCCATTGGTGCTAGCCATTTTATTCTTGGTTCTACTACATTTATCTATGAGTGGTCTGTGCTTACCACAAAGCATATGTCATCTTCAAATTTACTTACTAATTCCTTTGGAATTCTACTCCTTTGTTGCATTTTTGTTTGAAATTCCTTGAAATATGCATTGAACTCCTTGTTCAGATTGTCTCCTAGACTTCTCATCATTTCACCAATTTGAGCAGTTATCAGTTTGTCTGATTGACAGTTTACTTTTTCAATACCCAGTACATATTTTTGTAGATATAGAAATGTACAGACAAGTAGTGATTTGTACTTACATGTATTGGACTTCTTTTCTTTTATTGTCTTTATGTTGTCATGTAGTTGGTGTAGCAGTAGCTTGGCAAGATCAACCTGGTAATCTTTCTTCATAATTTTGTAAGCCATGTCCATGGCGCTGCAGGGTACACTATTCAGTCTACTTGATTGGAATATTTTGTACCTAATGACATGAGCTACAAATTTTACCGTTGGATCTTTGATAGTTGAGATTTTCAGTGCCCTACCATCCCATTTAGCTCTAGTGTTCTTTTCTATGTTAGGATGAGATGAACTTTGAAAGGCTTTGGATTTTTTGGTTGTAGGGTACCCAGTAACCCTACTGATAATCTTCTTGGTGATCTCAATAGGTTTATCTAACCAAAATTTTCTGTCATGAAATTTGCTTAGTAGGATTCTTATCTAGTCATTGTGAAATGTTTGTGGGAAGTATGTGAAACACCATAACCCTGATTCTTCAATCTTTTTGTATTCAGATTTGATCTTTCCATCTAGTCCATAGATTTGTTGATAAGCTGCAACAGTCTCAAAATCACATACTTCACCGATCTTGCAGTGAATGTAGGCCCTAATGTCCTTTGTTAACAAAACCTTATCTGGAATACTAGAAAAATGCACCCATATCATCTATTTGTGCTATGACCTTGGGATGAGGTTTGAATTTCTCTTCAGCAAAATGTGCCCTAACAATCAATTCCACTTCCTCCTCAATGTTCTGTGACTTGCTTGCAGTTGAAGTCGATGCCATAAGTTGTTTCTAGGGTTTCGGCAAACAATAGATAACCAGTGTTCAGTAGGCAGATGAACTTACTAGTTATCATCAAAGAATTGTCATCGGTTCAATCTACAATAGCTTTGAATCTATTTTGAAAATCTTTAGCTCAAACTCTTTTCTGTAAGATCTCCTTTCTTCAAAATCGCAATGTAACAATGAACTCTGTTTTTGTGTATATATAGGGTTTTTCGATATTCCTGCTCAAACTTTAATGCATTAAATGCGTGACCTAACTTTTGGTATGAGGTGGTTGTTAGCTTGGTAATGTCTAAAATATCTTTTTCTCGGTTAACATAGAGTTTCTTCATTAGTTTATATTGTTGTCGGTTAATATAGTATAGTGATTACCGATAGGTAACCAACTCATGTTTCTTCTCTTACCGACTAGATAACATTTGCAAACTTATAACATATAAACCATAGTGCATCTTCATTCATGTAGATTTTGTATTTATACATTATATATAAGAAACTGTATGAAAAATGTGATCATTTAAAATGTCAGTTCCATACATACCTTTGTCATCTTATGTGGAGGTACCGATGTCACCCAATCCAATGGATAAGGTTTCACTGACAGTGTCACTAGACCCAACATTCTCATTAGATTCCTTCTTCCACATTGTGCTCCTTAACTTCATAATATCTACAATGTTATATCCACTCTCAAATATATGGTTTTCATTAGGTGCTTGGTCTCTGTAGTTCTTCCTTAGATGACCGACCTTGTGACAATGCATACATGCCATTCCTGCATTTGTCCAGTTTCTTGATTTTCCAATCTGACTCTTTCTGTAATAGTTTGCTGCAATATGTCCATACCGACCACATGCAGTACAATTAGTCCATGTATTATAATCCTAGACATATGAGTAACCTTGTCTCTTCAGTTGATATGGCTTTCGTTATAGTTTCTCTTTAGGTGTCCAGACTTGTTTCATTTTCACCTTGCAGTGTGTCCATGCTTATTACAAGTATAGCATATTTTCTCCTTAGTAGTATTATTAGAAATGTCATTCTTCTTTTCTCTGCATTCATAGGCTAGATGTCCAAACTTACCATAATAATAACAATATCCATTGAATTTAGGAATGATAGGAGGTTTACCCTGTGCTTTGCTTCTGCACACATTAGATGTATGTCCTATTTTTTCACAATGGTAACATGTCATCACTTTAGGTTTCTAAGTTTGATTGATGTTGACTTTTTCATCTTGTTGTGATGATTCTCCTTCATTGGTGTAGCCTATACCGGCTCTACTTCTGAATCTCCTCTAATTAGTCAGGAAATCATCAATCTTTTTAGAACTGTCCTTGGCTATCTTCAACATCTCATTGTGTTGTTTTTGTGTTTTTATTTCATTTATCATTTTTTCATTGTCTTCTCTGAGTATTGCAACATCTTCAAGTCTTCTTGATAATTCTCCATTTACTTGATTCATTTCTTGATTAACTATCATCATCTAATTTGATACTTGGAAGTGACGATCAGTGAGTCTCTGTATTTCACTTTCTTTTGCGTAAAGCTATTCAGTCATCAGTCTTTGGTAGTCAATAGCTAGATTTTGATCTTGTTTAGCTTAGCTAGCATTGTTCATGATTTCCACCATTCTCACCATTTGAGATTCATGACCGATTTGAAGTGCTCTTACTTTCTTGGATAGATGTTGATTCTTTTCAGATAACTCAAAGATTATGCTTTCGGATCCATCAGAGGTGCTTCTAGAGCTTGATCCAATATGATCAAATATTTCATCAATAGGTTCTTCATGATAAGTTATTTCATTCAACTGAATTTCAAGGTTCTTCCTATCAACCAATAATTTCTTCAGTTCTTCCTTGGCTTGTTTATACTATTCCACAAACGTCTATATTTGTATCTTCTAATTTTCAATAGTCTTGTCAAGTTTGTATCTCTCCATGACTTAGATCTTTTCCCTTCAGTGGTTAAATTGTTCAACAAGAGAACTAAGCTCTGATACCAATTTTTGGAATTAGGAGAGATAGGTACTGAGAGGGGAGGGGTGAATTAGTGCCTTCAAAACTTTACTTGTAACAACCTTTCTAATATATAATTGAATATTGTAATAACCGATCAAAATAACTTGAATCTAATTGCATAAATCAATCATCTCGTTAACTTAAGAAAGTAAACAACATGAAATAAATATAACAATCACATAACACAAGTATTTTGGTAATGTAGAAACCCTTGTTAGAAGGTAAAAACTGCGGTGGGGATGACACCCACAAATTCTTCACTACTGTAGATAGAAAAGCTTTGCCTATTAAGGCTACAAGTTTTGATCACTTCTAGTGATCTTAACCTATTAGGAGTAACATATTAGATCAACTAGATCTACCTAGTTATAGGATTTAATAATGCTATATGAAGTGTGTACTCAGTTAAGAGATTTATCAAAACTCTATCACAATTGTCAGAAAGTAATAGGTAAATTATCTGCTAGTTGACAAATCAATTTTCTGAAATAGATCTATAAATGCTCATCAAAATATCACCTTATCTATGATGGTTCTCTACTTTGTTCTACTAGATAGCCTTGTCTGATTTTTCTCAATCTGATATCCTCTATACTCTGTTCTTCTCGGTAAACTGATTGTCTTGAAGATAGGCAAATTCTTCAAGTGCTCCGTGATTCATACATATCAGTTCAACAACCCTCATAAAAATGGTGCCAACATACCAAATATATAGTGTCCTATTTTTTTTCCTTAGCAAAAATTAGGTTACAAAAATTATCAGAACCCTAAGAGCTACGGTGCAAAAATAACCTAGATCAACTAATACAAATAAGATAATCATTGCATTTAATGAATATCTTTTACAATAAATGTTCCTTGATCTTGGTAAACCATTTTATGATCTGTGTATCATTTTAAAATGGAAGCACTTCCATGATAAGAGCATTTATCCCTCTGATTAAGTGGTTTGGGGTCATGTTAAGCACCTTGATTGGGTCTTTGCATGTATTTGGGTTTCTCCCCGCTTTCCACATCTTCTCCGCACTTGATTTCTTCATTCTAGGTGAAATTAGGGTTAAGGTCTTAAGGACTTTCTTGATTTTCCCTCTTCCATGACTCTATTTTGTAGGTAGGGTTCATAAATGAGACCTCCTAGTCCTTCATCACATCATTTCATAAATTTTTTGTCTGTTCTCGACACTGGGTCCTGTTCTGATATCAAATCCTGCATCTCTGGCATCTCCTGGAACTTCTGCTGCAAATCCTAACAAAGTTAGGGTTTCAGGTCAAAGTCAACCTTGACCCTAACTAGGTCAGGGTTGACCTTGACCCTGACCAGGTCAGGGTTGACCTCAACCTTGACCTCTTCCCACCAAGATTTCAAAATCTCATTTGCCAGTAATTTAGCTTTCGGGAAAGTTATTTCCCACCTCTGTGTCAGCTATTTCAGGTTCCAAAATGGTAAATCCTTTAATGGTATTTAATCAAGGTATATTTTCTAAAGGTGAGGACCTAATTGGGATTTAATTCTTCAAGGTGACCCATCTAGAGAAGTGTGCCATAGATCACTATAAAAGGAGGCCTTCCTCTCTCATTTTCATATCAAGTTTACATCACATCTCAAGCAATCAAGCTCTCAAGTTCTCAAGTGCAAGCAAGTCTTCAAGCATTCAAGTGTTCGATTATTCATCCATCAAGGAGTTCCATTGTTAGCTATTGAAGGATTCAATCTCTTTGGAGCCCCCCTGAAGATTCATCCTTCTCCATTCATTCAAACCTTCTAATATGCAAAGATCAAATCAAGATTGGTGTTGAAGATCAAAATACCATTGATTGGAGACATCCTACATTCCTTGAAGCAATCTTACTTGTGGGTTTGAGGATTCGAATCCTCTACAAGGACTTCAACATAAGCGAGGTGATTTGTTTCAATTACTTTGTTTATGCACCATATATTTCAATTAAATTTCAAGGTTAATTCTTAAATTGGGGTTTGACCAAGGCAAACCCCCCATACAACCAAAAACCCCCATTTTCTTGTAGGTAGAGATGTGTAATCTCAGATCTGACAGTGAATTTGGATACCCTTTTCAACAATCTTTCAGGATCTGTGAATAGAATCAGAATCAGACTTCAAATAAATAATGTGGTCTTTGACCTTTTAAAAGGTCAAAGTTGACCTGTGTGAATTTGGAGAAAATATTTCTAGGTTTTGTCCGCCTCAACATTTCTAGTCTAAAAGAAGTGATGAAATCTTCAAAAAGTTCATATAGAAGCTAGAATTCAGCATTTTCCAGATCTTCCCTAATTCAAGGTTAGTATTTGCACTTCAATTATTTCAGATTTCAAGCTTGATCCAACTATAGGGAAGTATAGGATTTAATCTTTGTTTCATATTCTTCATAGATTGATTCGATTGTGTATTAACCTCTTGGTTGATCAAATTGGATCTCTCCTTTGGGAATTTGGATTTAGTAGTGAATCTTACATTTTCCCCACACACATACACAAATAGAGGTGATTCCAAATCACATCTATTCATTTTGGTGAACCTGACGAGCTTACTCTCTTTCTTTTTGGTGTTAGATATCCCTTTGTCTTATTGTATGTGTGTTCACCTACATCTATTCATTTTGGTGAACCCAACTAGCTTACTCTCTTTCTTTTTGGTGTTAGATTTTCTTTTATCTTGTTAGTATTAGATTTTTCCTTTGTGATTGATCTTGTATGCTAATTAGATTTCATATTCATGCACTATGTGTTCTTATTTTAGTTCATTTGCATTATATTGGTTTATGAGCTCTACTACCACTAGTCCTCTTTATAACATTCTGGTTAGAAGAAGTCGTAGACTCATGGGTGCCTTTGAGCTTGAATCTTCTCCTTTCCTTAGGATCCTCGATGATAACTTGATTCTTCATGATTCTAATCCTACTATGGATCAAAACTCTTCTCACTCATCTCATGATGAGGATGATGCTTTAAGGGTTCCTCCTAAACAAGTCCAAAAACTTTCCACTGAACTTGATAAAATGGGTAATTGGCTTCTTCAAGAAAACCATGGTCAAGATTTTGTTCAAGCTATAGAGGCTCTTAAGAAAGTTCTCCATGATAGTGATCATGGTGTTAACCTCTTGTGTGGTATTACTCATCTTGTGCATTCCAATGTTAAACCCTTAACTCAAGAGGCTCAAGATTTAGGTTTCACTGTTCCTATCACTAGTGTTGAACCTCCTTCTAATCCTTTACCTAGTATTCCTATCTATACTCCTCCTTTGGTGACTGTGATAGTTCCCTCTATTCCTATGAGTTTTCCTCCCATGTCCCTTCCTACATCACAACCTTCATATCATAGTGTTCCTTTCACTTATTCCACTCCACTTCCAACTGTAGTTCCTAGTGTTCCTCCAATTGTGTCTTCTATTCTTGCAGCTTCTTCCACTTTACCTAGTGTGTCTAATGTTGCTACTCCTCCTATTTCCTCTAATGATTCCACCATCATCAGTTTGGCTCAAACTATATCATCCTTACAACAACAACTTGCTTCCTTAACTCAAAACAAGTTTAGTATTCCTACATGTGACATGGGTAGTGCTTTGTCTAGTGATATTATCCGAACTCCTGTTCCTCAACAAGTCGATATGCCTCATCTTGATAATTATAATGGAAAGGGGGATCCTATTCACCATCTTAAAACATTCCAAATCCTTTGCAGTGATTATACTCATGACCATAGGATTTTAGCCAAACTATTTTCTAGAACATTTCGTGACAAGGCCTTACAATGGTTTTGTTCCTTACCTCCTTATTCAATTGATTCCTTTCCACAACTTGCTAATTCCTTTATTCAAAAATTTCAAAACAATATTGGCCCGCAAGTGTCTTTGACTGATTTAATGCATTGTAAACAAAGTGCTAAAGAAACATTAAATGAATTTATTTGTAGATTTGAGCATTTGCATGCTCAGATTTCTTATCCTATTCCTGATATTGATATTCAATGTATGTTTATTTCAAATTTGCAAAAGGATATTAGAGATAAGATTCTACTTACTGAATTTACCTCTTTTCAACAACTTTGTACAGTGCTTCATCATTATCAATTACAAGTGAGTCAATTTGAGAGCAACACTCCAATGGCTCCTGTTCCCGTTGATAAGAGTGATGCTGCTCCTAATCCAAATAAGTTTAAAAAATTCAACAATTATGTCAAGATAAACAAACAAGAAAATGCAGTTGTTGATCAGGTTGTTGTTGCATCTCATAATGCCACTTCTGCATCCACTGCTTTTCGATTAAATCATATGTTTACTCCTCTTTCTAAAAATTTACATGCTATTATGAATAGGTTGTTAGCTGCTAATATGATTACTTTACCTCCTATTCGACCTCTTTTACCTACTATGATTGCATCTAAATCTTTTGATCAAAATGATTTTTGTCAATATCATCATCAGAATGGTCATGATACTGAGAGATGTTATTCTTTGAAACATAAGGTCCAAGATCTCATTGATGCTAAAGCTTTATCTGTTGATAATTTGGATATTAGTGGGAATCAATTTGTCTCTCCTCCTAATCAGAACCTTCAAATCTATATGAATCTTGTACCTACGCATGATACTAATACTATTGCTCAACCATCTGCTATGGAAATTGTATATGATTCAAAGATGGATGATCTTAACCACGTCATTAATCAAGTGGAGCATGTTGCTAAGCCTATATCTCCACCTCAACCTTCACTTCAAATTCTATCTCAACCTCAAGATAAACCCAAACCTAAAGTAAAACCTCAACCTAAACCATGACAACAAATTAACGATAAACAACCTTGGGAACTTTTGATTACCTTTGATGACTCTAAGATTGTTAAGGCTCCTGACGGTCCCCTTTACATTGCTACTAGGGTTGCTCAGATACCTACTCATGGTTGTCTTCTTGATCCTACCTCCTCAGTCAATGTTATCACTGAAGAAAATCTTTTTATGAAAATCTTACAATGTGACTTCTATGATACATCGGATGTGTGGATTCAAATTTTTAATGGTTTTCTTTATCCCTCATTTGGTTCTATTACTTTACTGGTTGAACTTTTTTGGAAAACTTGTGAACACTACCTTCATTATGGTTCCTACTTCTGATCAATTTCAAGTTAAGCTAGGTTTTCCTTTATTGACTTCCATGCATGTTGTTGCTTCACCTATCCATAAGTTTCTTAACTTCATTCATGATGGTGAAGTGAAGATGATCAATCATAGTCTATATTGACCTTCTAGGCCTAGAGATTGTGCTGCTCTGGATTTCTTTTGGCCTTCCTTACCTAATTCATGTCCTCCTCGCCCTGATAATCTTTTTCAATTGTATCAAGCTTATAAGCATCATAAAATTCTTCAATTAATCATACCTCCTATGGATCTTAATCATGGTCTTTTACCTACACCTTCGATACCTCCTTCAACTATAGATTCTTGTTCTGTTAATCAAGTTCCTCCTACTAAATCTATCAAAGATCCTATGATTGCTCCTCCTATGGTTGATAATCCTATTGATATTCCTAGAGAACCTGTGAAGGATCCTATGATTGTTCCTCCTAGTTCTCAACCTATTTCAAATAAATCAAAATCTAACCGATCTGCTAATGAACATTGTAAAAAGCATCATGCTCATGCTAAAGCTAAAATATCTCTACTTTTTGTGGATACACCCATGCATAATGTTGTTACTAATAATGATGTTCACATGCATGATTATGATGATTCTACTTGTATCTTAGATCCTATTTTGATTAATTTGGATGAAGAAGATATTGATAATGTTACTAATGAATATGAGACTATTGACATTGACATTGATTTGTCGAATATGCTTTCATCTCAATTAACTCTTACACCTAGTATCGAACATAGTGATTCTCAAGAGGATCCTTGTTTGGAACTAGCTATCATTCCTACTATGTTGGATATAGTCCCTCTTGCGAGCTACCCACCTACCCTAAATGATGTACAACAAGATGGGGAAAGTAGATGGCATGCTTGAGAAGCTTGTCCTTTGTGGTAGCTTTGTTGTGTGTTTGCCTTCTATACTGTACTTCTCCCGTAATGTGATTGCTAAATGTTGTTAGATTCTTTTATATGATTCTTGTTACTTAGTTGGTGTGAGATGATGGAAGAATCAAAGCTATTGTTCAAATTCTTCTATATGTATCTCTACTCTTCTATGCATTGTTCAATGTTATGTTGTAACTGTGCTATTTTTCATAAATGTTTCCTTGTGTAATCTACTTGGATTCAAGATATGGTAGCATTAAATCTTTTTGGTCTCCATGTCATGGTCCAAAAAGATTCTTCTTCGTATATTTTATGCAATCTTTCCTCCTTTTTGATTGTATTTCTACTTCCTTTAGGGAATGATGTCAATTCATTTGCAAATAATATCATATATATATTATCTTATGATCATACTGACCCCATGGTAGGTAGATCCCTTCTATGTTCTCTGTATGTTTCTGTAAGATTTCCCTTAATTTGTTTTTGTCTGGGGGCATCTCAACATGGAAATGTAATCAGTGGAGTTGTTTATGTTTCCATTAAAGACATTGCTCCTATTAAAGTGTTAGCAATGACTTTAACATGGGGGCATATGCTCTGCTCACTTATTACACACACACACTTATGAAAAATTCAAAACATGCTAAATATTTTAAAGGTAACACACATAAGTTGCTAAATCCTAAGGAAGACACACACTTTAAATTTACTTTTAAATCTTTCTTTTTGGATTAAGAACTAATCCTTAAAGTATGAATTTATATTAGGATCTCTTGATCCCTCCAGTTTCAAATACACATATATTATGATCCCTTAAGGTCAGAAGTGTCCTTAAGATTGGATCTCTTTTGTTTTTTATTTATTCTTATGGAATACAATATTCCTAAGGATAAATCCTTGATTGGTTGACTAGTGAGTAGCCACATTCACTAGGTGGTCCAATTCCATCTTTCTAGTTGCACCTTTTTCCTGTGTGGTTCACAATGGGACATAAGTTCTCATTGGGCAAGGTAATCACACTTTTTCTTTTTCTCTTTAGAGATGTCTCTCTTATCTGTGATCTAAGAGTTGATGAAGACTTGAATCCTTGGGGGCTTGGGATTTCTCTTTGTCCCTTAGATTACGATAAGATTATCTTGTTATTTTTATCTCCTTTACCAAGATTTTGCATCGAGTCCATACTCTTGCTAAAGTGGAGGCTTAATGTATCATCTTAGAATGGAAGCACTTCCATGATAAAAGCATTTAGACCTCTGAGTAAGTGGTTTGGGGTCATGTTAAGTTCCTTGATTGGGTCTTTGCATGTATTTGGCTTTCTCCCTACTTTCCACTTCTTCTCTGCACTTGATTTCTTCATTCTAGGTGAAATTAGGGATAAGGTCTTAAGGACTTTCCTGATTTTCCCTCTTCCATGGCTCTATTTTCTAGTTAGCATTCATAAATGAGACCTCCTAGTCCTTCATCACATCATTCCAAGGATTTTCTATCTATTCCTGACATTGGGTCCTATTCTGATATCAAATCCTGCATCTCTGGCATCTCTTGGAACCTCTGCTGCAAATCCTAACAAAGTTAGGGTTTCAGGTCAAAGTCGACCTTGACCCTGACTAGGTCAAGGTCAACCTTGAGCCTAACTAGGTCAGGGTCAACCTTGACCTTGACCTCTTCACACCAGGATTTCAAAATCTCATTTGCCGATAATTTAGCTTTCGGGAAAGTTATTTCCCACCTTCGGGTTGGCTATTTCGGGTTCCAAAATGGTAAATCATTTAATGGTATTTAATCAAGGTATATTTTCTAAAGGTGAGGACCTAATTGGGATTTAATTCTTCAAGGTGGCCCATCTAGAGGAGTGTTCCCTAGATCACTATAAAAGGAGGCCTTCCTCTCTCATTTTCATATCAAGTTTACATCACATCTCAAGCAATCAATCTCTCAAGTTCTCAAGTGCTAGCAAGTCTTCAAGAATTCGAGTGTTCAAGTATTAATCCATCAAGGAGTTCCATTGTTAGCTATTAAAGGATTCAATCTCTTTGGAACCCCCTTGAAGATTCATCCTTCTCCATTCATTCAAACCTTCTCATATGCAAAGATCAAATCAAGATTGGTGTTGAAGATCAAAATACCATTGATTGGAGACATCTTACATTCATTGAAGCATTCTTACTTATGGATTTGAGGACTTGAATCCTCTACAAGGACTTCAACATAAGCGAGGTGATTTGTTTCAATTACTTTGTTTATGCACCATATATTTCAATTCAATTTCAAGGTTAATTCCTAAATTGGGGTTTGACCAAGGCAAACCCCCCATACAACCAAAAACCCCCATTTTCTTCCAGGTAGAGATGCGTAATCTTGGATCTAAGAGTGAATTTGGATACCCTTTTCAGCAATCTTTCAGGATTTGGGAATAGAATTAGAATCAGACTTCAAATAAATAATGTTGTCTTTGACCTTTTAAAAGGTCAAAGTTGACTCGTGTGAATTTGGAGAAAATATTTCTAGGTTTTGTCCGCCTCGACATTTCCAGTCTAGAACAAGTGATAAAATCTTCAAAAAGTTCATATGGAAGCCAAAATTCAGCATTTTCTAGATCTTCCCTAATTCAAGGTTAGTATTTGCACTTCAATTATTTTAGATTTCAAGCTTGATCCAACTATAGGGAAGTATAGGATTTATTCTTTCTTTCATATTCTTCATAGATTGATTTGATTGTGTATTAACCTCTTGGTTGATCAAATTGGATCTCTCCTTTGGGAATTTGGATTTAGGAGTAAATCTTACATTTTCCCCACACACATACACAAATAGAGGTGAATCCAAATCACATCTATTCAATCTATTATAACCGTTTGCATAGAATAATGTGCCCTTTCTGATTACTATGCCATTTTTTGTGATCATCGCTAAACACTGTATAATATGCTTGGTGTATACTGCAATGATCAGTGTTTACTGACCATCAGTGTCAGTGTCATTGGTGCTTGGTTAACTGTGTGATGCTCGGTGTAACAAGCTTTACCAACTGCTCTGTCTTACTTCTAGTTACTGATTGTCTCAATATAAGTAACCGACCGACCTGTTTACTGTCCTTTGATACTAATGAAAACTTTAAATGCTCAATAGAGATTAACAAAGAGTAGATATCCACACAAGAAATACATCCACCTTTCATGATCCAAGCCTCCACATCATCACAATTCTTCTAGGGGGTAGCGCAAGAGCTTCCCTCTACCACTCAACAAGCCTTCACTCATGAACCTAGTCCACCTGTCACATAGGTTATCTTCATCCAAATATCTCTCCCACCATTTTTTGCCAGTATGTAATCCCAACACCATTGAATAAAAAAGGGATGCCTATTTCTCGGCCTCATAATCAACCACTCAAATCAAAAACCCCTATCACCGCACCTACATCACAACCTTCTCAAAGGACTAGATCTTCTTGGATCTTTAATCAAGTAAAAATGAATGCCCTATAGATACAAACACAGTCCCACATCTATAATCCTATGAGCATACGAACTATTGTATAGTTTTCACCACAAGCACCACTTCCACCTCAAACTATATCTCTCCCAACATTCACCAACTATTTATCCATGCCAGAAACCATCTATCAAACTATACCACCATTGCAACAACAAAGCTCCTCTCATTTTGATAGCTATCTTGCACAACCACCTCTTATCATAAACATCCAAGTGAAATTTCCACCACTCAATAATGATAGAATGCACCCCACCTACATCGGCCAAGAATGAAGCCAACTACACCAGAAATCCACACCATTCTACCAATCTCTCCCATAACAGTATTACTTCTAAGCATAGTAGCAACATCCCCTCATCCCCTAGAAGTAACAAATAAAACCAAGCCTATTATAGTAGTATGGCTCTACATCTCAGCAACAATACCCTACCCAACCACCATCTTAGAATCCATTCTAGTATCCCTACATAGACAGACAATACCCTTATCTAATCCCACAATATCCACATCAAAACCATCCATATTTGCTTGTACCATCAGATCCCTTCCCAATGGGAGTACCCACTCCAAGGCCTATTGATTATAAATGGGAAGAAATAAAGAATGCTCTCAAGAAGATCATGGCCAAAACATAAAGTAATACCTTTAGGTTCAAATAGGTTTTTCTTTATCCGTTCAATGGGTCTATCACAACAATTTCCTTCACCAAGAATTTCAAGACACCTCAATTTGACAAGTATAGGGGGAAGGGAGATCTAGTTATTCATGTTAAGGAATTCTACATGGCTTTCCAAGAGGTTGTGTACAATGAAAATATCTTCATGCACATATTTCCCAAAATCTTGGGATGAACTACTATCAAATGGTTTTATAAGATACCATATGGATCAATAACCACATTTGCAGAGCTTTGTAAGAAGTTTGTAGTGAAATATGCACACAACATAAAAAATGAGTTGTCCATATTTGACTTATACAATTCAAAACAAAAGGGATGTAAGAGCCTAGATGACTACCTACAAACATGAAAAAACCACACAATGAGGTTGTCATACCAACTGCTAGAAAATATTCTCACAAAAAATCTTCATCGAAAATCTACAACCAAATTTATCCCACTTCATGTGTATGAATTGGATACAAACCTATCAGGATATTAAGGGAAAAGGAATGGATATTAAAAGAGGCCTTTTGGACAATGGTACAATCAAACATTATAAAGAAATCTCACAAGATAGTCCCATTAATGATTGGTCTTGTTACTAGAACAAAAATAAGAATGATCTTACTGATGGAGGCACCTATACTAAACAAAACCAAATTATTGTGGCCAGCCCTACACTTCCTACTCATGCCTATATGCAACCAACACTAGCCTACTAGTAGCCCATGCAACATTTCCAAAACCAATCAAATCAATCCAATGCCATATCGGTCACCCAAGGTGAGAATAAGCCACACATCTAAAATAATCTAATGAACACATTCACCCCTCTTGGTGAACATTTGGATGTGATCTTATGTTGAATGGTTAGCACAAAATTGATTTTTTATCCCCAAACCCATCAATTCAATGAATAAACCCCTAAGCCATCATGGTACAATGATAATCAACACTAAGACTGTCATCATGTTAAGGGACATACCATCGTGAAATGCATGAAACTTAAAAATTTTGTTCAAGATCTTATCGATAGAAAGGAGATCATAGTCAATGTGCATAACCAAGTGTCTCCCAATGCCATCCTAAAAATCAATAAAAATGTGTTTCCTCAACACAACGCATGCAAGAATGTGGCCAATGCCAACCCACCACCCCAAAACCAAGGCAAAGGTAAGCAAGGTGACCATGCTGATGGAAAACACTATACTACTTATTATATCAACTATGATAATTTTTTGGGCTACATATCACAATTTGAGCCCACGGTCAATGTGATACATGTCAAAGTTTCATATAGTTAGGGTGCATTTACAACCTGTAGGGGTAGAATATCTATCACTAGTACTAGTACAACCTTCACATAAAATGCACAATATAACCTCCTAGAATACTTTGGGAATACTCCTCCCCAAATCTACATCCTCGACCTTCTCTACATCTCACCCATTCATCAAGAGATCCTTTACAAAACCATCCAAGAGGCATGTGTCGCCACATACATTAACACGCTCTAGTTTGATAACCTCGTGGGATAGATATCTTCCTCATACACCCTCTCCTTCAAACCATCCGCCATGCCATCTATTGAACATGATCATAATCTCCCACTTGGCATCACTATAATGATAAATTAATTCATTTTCAAGAGATTCATAATAGATAATGCTTTTCCCCTTAACTTGTGCATACTAAAATTCATCTATAAATTGGGATACACAGAGGCTGATATATCACATGAATTCATCACTATCAATGCCTACAATAACTTGTAGTGTACCTTAGAAGGTACCATCTTGTTTTCCATCAAGCTGGGCCCAAAAATTCAAAAGACCATCTGCCATGTTTTTGATCTTGATCTCCCCTACAAAATCCTCTTTGGATGACCATAGATTTACTCCATCAAAGCCATCACATCCACCTACAATCAATGCATAAAGTTTCTATATAAAGGAACTCAAATCACCATCCACACTGATCTTCAACCCTTTGCATACTATCATGCATTGGAAGCATCATTTCCCCACTACACCCATTATCCTAGAATTGATATTGCACATCCATCACCCATTCATCACAATCCCATTGTGATCTAGACGTGATCCTATTCTCCACTCTTTCCACTATCAAGATTAATAATAAAGGTTGTGGTGAATATAGTTTGAATGATACCTTTGCAATAGGATCCCTACCACTTTATCTGCATACCAAAGGGTGCCAATGCCACCAAAGAACACCCCATCAGGAAAAGCTTAAAGTAAAGAAAATGGGGTGACCCCAATTCTTCTCATATGGAATTATGAATAGTCAAGAGATGGAATGTGATATTAACAGATAGTTGTACAAGGATCTCCCACCTCTTGACACCGATATTCTCATGTAATCTAAGAATAAATACCCTAAAACATACAAATGGGATATGAAATAATGAAACTATCAATGTGGAGATATGGGAACAAAAGAAGGTAGTGAAAATGATACAATGGAAGCCTCTAAGAACCCAATACATCAAGGCCTTAGATTTAACACCCCTCAAGTATATACAAGGCCCCAATATCAAAACTAGGGGAATCAATTTGACCAATGTTACACTCTTGAATATCCAAGATGAAAACATAGAAGTCAAAGATATCCCTAAAGAGGAAGTGAAGAAATCCTATGGTGATATATTTGATGATGAAACCTTCCTAGGAAACTATGTCCCCCACCAACTTGTGGTCAACCTTATCAACCTCCCCCTCATTCATCCTAAAATCATAGACTGGACCAACCAAGCCTCGCACATATCAATGAGTTTTGAAGTGAAGAAGCACTCCTAAGATTACTGGGAGCATCATATCAACAACCAAACTAGGGGCACAAATTAACATATGTATACAAAATAGATCCCAAGGGATACTTTGGGGAAGAGGAAGTCTTTAGCTACAAAATCAAAAGTTGAAAAGAAAAGAATGATTCTTTTTGTCAAAACCCCTATGGGGCACATTTTGACTCTAAAAAAGTAAAATAAAAGGGTGTATCTTCTAGTGAAAACCTCTCTAAGTTCTTGAAGATGAAGACTTGACTCTTCCTCCTATCCACAAATAGAAAACTAATCAATCCTCCATCCTCATCGAAGACACCAAGACTATCAACTTGATTAATGATGAATGTCCAAGAATCACATACATCATAGAATCCATGAATGAAGGTGAAGAGGTAACTTTCACGAAACTCCTCAAAGAGGAAACCATCAATTTCACATCCGCATAGACTCAGATGCTTGGGATGGATCCAAAGCTAGGTTTTCATCATCATGTAGTGGACTATAATGAAAAATAACTCAAACAAAATATCTACAAGATGCATTCCAAGGTAGCCGTACTGGTTAAAGAGGAACTTGAAAAAAACTTGCAAGGAAAAATCATCCAAGCTATTGATTATTATGAGTGGATCTCTAACATGATATTAGTAACTAAGCCATCAAGAGAAAATTGAGATCTGCATGGACTTCAAAGACCTTAACAAAGCATGACGAAAAGATGATTTCCTCCTGCCTAACATAGACATGATCATCAATCTCACAACTGGTTACCATATGTTCTCACTCATGGATGACTTCTCAGGGTACAATCAAAGTTGCATAGAAAAGGAGGACCAACACAAAAAAATGTTCACAACACCATGGGGAACCTTTTGTTACAATATGATGCCATTCAGGTTAAAGAATGTAGGAACTACCTATTAAATAGCCACGATAGCCATATTCCACAACATGATACATAAGATACTCGAAGACTATGTGGATTAAATCCTAGTGAAATGAAAGACATGATTGGAATAGCTTGACATGCTTGAGAATGTGTTTGATTACCTACATCATTATGGCTTAAAATTGATCTCAAAGAAGTGTGTCTTTGGTGTAACATCAGGTAAGCTATTGGGGTTTATTGTATCATGATGAGGCATCAAGATTGATCCCAAGAAAGTCAAGTCCATAATAGATATTCTTCCTCCCCAAAACTTATGCAGCTAAGGAGCCTATAAGGAAAACTACAACTAGTCTATAGAGGTTAGGAATGGGAACACTGAGAGGGGGGGGGGTGAATCAGTGTTCACTATGTTTAATTTTTTTCTTTACTCTTGAAAAATTAACTTGAATGCTTAAGTACTGAAATGAATATCAACATAAGCAAGATACACAAACACAACACATAACACCAATATGGTTATGGGGAAACCCAAATAGGTAAAAATCCTGGTGGGAATTGACACCCACTAAGAACTGCACTAGTGTCTTATGATCCTTGTTAGAAGATCTACAACCCTATTAGGAGTTGTTCTTTACAATGCTTTTAGTTGAGTGACCTTGTCAAGGGTCAGACCCTATTAGGAGTCTTATACAATAACCCTATTAGTGGTGGGGACACATTATCCTAGAGCTCACTTCTCAAGTGGTGAATGCTACAACCTTCTGATCTCAAATACAGATTATATCTGCTGGATGAACAGGTGATGTGACATTGCTTGTCTGATCAGTTCCTTTTATGTGCTCATGCTTTGACCTCTTGCAAAGCTCTAATACATTCTTAATTCTCTTCACACACTTTTTCTCTACTTATCTTATCTCTTCTTCAACTTCCATACTTATTACAAAGGGCGCATCTCATATTTATATGTGCTCACCAAAATAATTAACTAGGTCGGCCTATAACCGATTACATACAATGCTTCCAAGTGAATTGGCTCAAGTTTGTTTACACAAAAACATAATTACATGTCTACAACTTAATTAAAATAGGTGCATAGCCTTTACAAAACAATATTATAACCGCTAAACAAAATACTACTAGTCGGCTACATACTCTATTTTGTTATGGCATTCACTGTCTTTGTAACTTCAATTGTCTGTATCTTTTTCATACTATATATTCTAATCATGCGCTCTTAGACTTAGCATGAATATAATCTTACCATCTTATCTTCAATGGTGCATACCATAACTTTTTCATATGCACATGCGTTGATGCTCTGATCTACTAGTGCTCTATTAACTGTCCAGTCTTCTGTACTTAGCCAAATTCTGATCTTTTGATAATGTGCACTGACTCCAAAACACTATATGACTTTTTTTCCATAATGAAAACACTATATTTAGTCATATACAATAGTATAGTCAACTTGCCAGCAATCTCCCCCTTTGTCATTGATGGCAACAAAGGAATATGGAAAAGTTACTAACTGTACCCTTATACAAAATTTTTTTTAACATACATTATCTTATATCTCCCTTAGACTCTATACTATACATCTTCTTTACATATAAGACTCCAAGACTCCATTTTATATACACAATACTCCCCCTTTGAAATTAATGACAAAGGTGCTTCAAAAAATGTATCTCTACAAGTACTTACAAAGAAAGTACATCCGAATTTGCAATCTACAAATTATGGATCTCTTGTTTCCAGAATGCTATTAGAGCATTAAAAATCTAGAGATGGGTGTATAAGGAATATTGTAGTTTATTCATCTTCTTGAAATCTATGCTAGGACCTTGATCATATGTCACCATGGTGGCATCGATCTCCTTGATGTTTTGATTAAGTATATCCAGAGAGGGTGCAAGAGCATTCCTGAGTTGTGTTTGCCTTGATTGTATCTTACACATCTCTTTCTCATCTTTTTCAATCTTGTCTATCTATCCTTGGTATACATTATTACACATGTTGACATCGGTGGAGGGATCTTCCACTTATTTCCTTACATTTTCTATCATTGCTTCTACCTCTTGGATCTTCTTGTATAGATCAGTAGTTAACTTATCCTAGTTCACACAGTTAACAATAATCTTCTTTCCCTTTGCTACAAACTCCTTCAAATATTCTTGACCAATCTTTAGTGAGCTTAGGTCAAGTGCAAAGTTGCTAACCAATTCACTTAGCCTCTTCTTCATATATTTCTCTTCTACAACTAGGGATGCAGATTCTTCCAAGCTAGAAAAATTAGTCTTGAAGTTTGAAAGAGTTGTGCTTACATCTTCCACTAAATGGACCTTAGACACTTTATTGTCTAAAAGTAATAGGTTGTTCAAAATTTTGACTGATTCAACAAATAAGGGATTCCTCATTACCTATTTTTCTTTTTCTTTCTCCATGGCTAGGACACTGATCTTAATCAGGTTTTCTTCTCCCTAAGAGTCCAAGCTAGTGGTGTCCGACGTCAAACTTGACAACAATGATACAAAAGGTAATGGAGTGATAGAAGTGCTATCCATTACTTCTTGTTTTACTCTGATTGGCATTTCAATAGATGGCTCATCTATTTCCTCACTTTCTTTCATTTCTTCTTATGCTTTCTCCTTTTCTATTTCCTTTTCTTCTTTTTCATCTGTTATATCCTCAATCGATACTTCTTCTTGCTGATTAGGAGGAGTGTCACCACATAGATTCTCAACCTCTTGTGTTCTTACAAAGGCTTCTTCAAACTTATCTAAATCAGTGTCTGTGGTCTCCATAGCAATTTCTACATTATCAATAAAAATTGTATCATCTTTTTGAGTCTTTTTCATGGGCTTAGACTTTTCTCCCTCTGTAGGTGTTTCAACTGTAGGCGTTGAATCTTGAGGACCTATAAATGGTACATTTGTGGTCTTTGAATCCTTTTCTACCTTTGTGGGAACTTGATTTGTGGCCACAATAGGTGGGAACATGTTCATATTTAGAAAAAAAATTCTCAAAGGCTTTCTCTATTTTCATTGCAACCAACTCATAATTCTTATCCATGATATGTAGTGTTCTAGACTTGGTTTTGAGGTGCGGCTTCACCAGATCTAGTAACAAAGTTTTCTCCTCTAGAGAACATACTAGGAGGATTTCATCTAGAAATTTCTCTCTTATTCTCAGATCTTCCTCAATTTTCTACCTCTTCAAGAATTCCAAAATGTTCCATACATTGTTTGGAATCACTATCTTTAGTTCTAGGATTGTCTTCTCAAACTTTAGCATATATTTGATAATCATTCCATGAATATCTGATTTGTGAATCTCATTGTATTTCTCATAGAATTTTTCTATCTAATAAATTATTCCTTCCTCAATTATCCTTGTACTCAACACTTGAGGATTAGGTCTGAAAACTACCTCTAGAGGTGCTTGTGTTCTTTTTCTCTGACTTCTTTTAGTGTGCAAGGATGGGTGGCATGCACCTATCTTTTTCTTCCTCTTAGCCATTGTCTTATACATAGGAGTAGCTGTAAGATCAATTGTTACTTTGGGTACAAGAGAGATAACATTTTCTTTATCATGTTTATCCTTTGGTTCATCGGTTTCTCAATCTTAACCTTTTTCATCTTAGGATCATGAGATTCTTCTTCTACCATAGATGTGCTCTCAATTCCAAAAGAAATATTTTCTTTTCTTTCCTTTTCAAGGACTTCATGTGTTACTCCATGAATTCTGAGTATCTTAGAAGTAACCTTAGCCACTTTTCTCTTAGTTGTTGCACTATTCAAAATTGCATCAACTTCTGTTGTCTTTTCTTCATAAGTCCCCAATCTTGGTTCATTAGGGTCCTTAGGTGTTGATAGCAATACTTCTGCATATGTTTCTAGGATTGGTTCCTTGGCCTCATATCCAAGTGGATGAATCCACTTTGTTCTAGGCTCCACTACTTCCATGTAGGTTGTGTTAGTTTCTACTATGAACTGAATGGTATCTTTGTATTTCTCAACAATGCTCTCTAGTATTTTGTATCTCATCTACATTTTGGCCATGAATGTCTTCAATTCTAGAATTATGTACTCCTTTAATGTGATCTCAGTAGATTCCTTAAATGATATCTATGGCATTATAGGAATACTCTTGTCTAAATACAAATTTGACACCTTTCCAAGGATGTGGAAGTACATGTATATGATCAAAGATCCAAACCTGAATATTTTGGTCTTGTCATGCTTAATGGCTCTAATATTGTCTATCAATTGTGCATACAAGATCTAGCACATATTGAACTCACCATTTTCTCTCACAAGGCTTATTGCTACAAGAATAGTGGTGACTAACACACTATTCATTCTAATAGTGTGTCGAAACCTCTATCCTAGTATCATAAACATCAATTTGATGTCCTTCTCCTCTATAGGCTCAATTTTCATTCTACACCTATCACTTCTCGACATACATGTTTGTTCAACTAGTTTTATTACATGCTTGCCTAATGGAAGAATGACACCTTTCTTAGAGAGGCCTATCATCTCATGAATTAGTTCTCCTATGATTCTTACTAGTACTTCACCTATCTAGAATAGGTCATCATGAATTCTACTGAGCAAAATCTTTATCCATTCAGACTCATAAAACTCATATGCCATAGCATATTAAATTATGGGATGGTTTTCCAACTGCACAAACTCATCAAGGAAGGTTTTATTTGGTTTCATCATAGTCTCAATGTGTGCTCTAATTCTATCAAGACCTATTGGTTCCTTCTTACAGTAAATGTATGCACGGATGTCTTCAACATGCATAAAACCCATAGGGGTTTAGGAGAATGCTCCTTCTAGGTCATCCAAAGTAGATTTGAAAGGGTGCCTCTTGAAAATGTATCTCTTCTTCTCTGTAACATCAAAAACAATAGGAGTATCCATAACTTTGTTGTATATCAGTTCATAATCAGTTTTAAAGAACTTATGAATCATCATGACTCATTAGGGCTTCCGCAACTGATCAAACACACTTCTTTGCTGTTGAATCAAGTTTCAATCCCTCACAATCAACTTCTAGGGCTTCTGTGCTCTTCAATCACTCAAACTCAAATGCAATGAGTGATATGTAAGTCTCCAAGTAATTTAAAGTGAGAAATTCTACCATTAATGTTTGTCACATAAACCAGACTTTCACTAAAAATCTCCAACTTTCAATCTACAATCAATCAGGTAGTGCACTCTTGCACATAGGTTTTGCTAGTCTCCAAAAATTTAAATCCAAAAGTGCGTACTCTGAGGGTGAGTATACTGGCCATGTAGGGGCTAGAGCTAAATTAGCTCCTCTTATGACCCTGAGGGTCATTTATCTAGATGTAGAAGATGCATCCAGTGTGGATCCATCCAATACATACTCATAAACCTTATCCTTCTTTTCCTCTGACCAAATCAAGCTTGCATCTTTTGTAGATTTCAAAAACTTGACTTCTCCTTCTGTATCTAATATTGATTCTTTTGGCTTTTTAGGGCTTTCCTGACTTTGTGTTCTTGATCTTAAAAACTTTGAGATGTGTCCAACCTTGTTACAAGAGTGACAAATAACTGTTGGTCTTAAATTCCTCGGCACATTGATATGAGTCACCATTTTACACTGTCTAGCTGAGTGACCATTATAATTACATATCTGACATGCAATACTCTAAGAAATTGTATTTGTTTGATTCTAATTTCTCTGATTATTCTAAGTCTTGTTCTTCTAACTTTTTTTACAATTCATAGCTCTATGACCAAATTTATTGCATGAATAACAGTAACCATTAAAAGGTCTTACCTCTTTACAATTCCTTGCTATATGTCTATGCTTGTTACATGCATAAAAAGTTTGGTCTACTAGCTTGCACTCATCTTTAGATGGTTTAGTATTATCTTTAGTCTGATTTTTAGTCCTCTTGGCATCTATGGTGTCTTGTGGTGCTTTCATTCTTGCTCGCATGTTGTCAATTTGATTTTCTTCTTCATTGAATCCAATGCCGCTGGTATCTCCTTTAATTTTTTGAGCATATAACTGAGATTCAATCAAATCCTTTCTTGTATGCAATTTATCAATGTGATTCTTTTCCTCTTTCAATTCAGATATGAAATTTTCTTTGTTGTTTCTTAACTCCAATATTTCCATGTTTGCTTGCCTCAATTCTTCATTCAGTTGAAGGTTCTCCTTTATCTGTTCATCATAAAATTCTTGATTGTTAGTTAGCTTTTCATCAAGCTCTTCAATATGATCTTTCACAGATGTGTTCTCTTCATTTATCTTTTTGATAATATTCTCCAAATCATTGTTTGAACAATCTTTCAAATCTTTTCTTAGTCTTTTGATGACTGCTTGAGAATCACTAACTTTTTCTTTTAGTTCTTCAATTTATTTTTCAGATCTGTCAAGGTCTTCAAGAGTAGCTTCAAGATTATTTTTTAGATGTTTCATTTCTCCCTTATCCATGATCACCTTAAGTGGTTAAACTTCTTTTCTGAGGACTAGAGCTCTGATACCAATTGTTAGGACTGGGAACACTGAGAGGGGGGGGGGGGGGTGAATCAGTGTTCACTATGTTTAATCATTTTCTTTACTCTTGAAAACTTAACTTGAATGCTTAAGTACTGAAATGAATATCAACATAAGCAAGATACATAAACACAACACATAACACCAATATGGTTATGAGGAAACCCAAATAGGTAAAAACCCCGATGGGAATTGACACCCACTAAGAACTACACTAGTGTCTTATGATCCTTGTTAGAAGATCTGCAACCCTGTTAGGAGTTGTTCTTTACAATGCTTTCACTACAATGACCTTGTCAAGGGTTGGGCCATGTTAGGATTCTTTTACAATAACCTTGTTAGGGGTGGGGACACACTATCCTAGAGCTCACTACTCATGTGGTGAAGGCTACAACCTTCTAATCTCAGATACACACTATATTTTCTAGATGAACTCATGTTGTGACATTTCTTGTCTGATCATTTCCCTTGATGCACTAATGCTTTGACCTATTGAAAAGCTCTAATACATTCTTAATTATCTTTGCACACTTCTACTCTACTGATCTTATCTCTTCTTCAACTTCCATACTTATTACAAAGGGCGCATCTCATATTTATATATGCTCACCAAAATAATTAACTAGGTCGGCCTATAAATGATTACATATAATGCTTCGAAGTGAATTGGCTCAATCATGTTTACAAACAAACATAATTACATGTCTACAACTTAATTTCAATAGGTGCATAGCCTTTACAAAACAATGTTATACCACTAAAAAAAATACTACCAGTCAGCTGCATACTCTTATTTTTTCTGGCATTCACTGTCTGTGTAACTTCAACATTCTGTATCTTTATCATACTGTATCTTTTGATCATGCACTCTTATACTTAGCATGAATATACTCTTACCATCTTATCTTCAAGGGTGCATACCATAACTCTATCATACGTATATGTGTTGATGCTCTGATCTACTACTCCTATGCTAACTATCCATTTTTCTGTACTTAGCCAATCTTATGATAATGTTCACTGACTCCAAAATTCTATATGAATTTGTTTCCATAATGAAAACACTATATTTAGTCATATACAATAGTATAGTGAACTTTCCAATAGTAGATTCATATCATAGCTGGCCGGCAAGTGTCAACCATTCACACACCTTCTTTGCAAGGATATCAGCTTCAAGTTGGACAAAATCTATCAATTGAGTTTTGAGAAGCTCAAAGAGTACATGGAAAAATCACCCATTTTTGTACTGCTAATGCTAGGATGCCCTCTCATCCTATACATTTTAGTAACCACTATGGCACTAGGGGCCCTATTGGCACAACTTGATGATAATGGAAAGGAAAGATCCATCTACTACATCAGTCACACACTTGTTGACTATGCGTTGAACTATTCACCTATGGAGAAGGCATTTCTTGCATTGTCTTTCACCACTCAAAAGGTCCAACATTATATTCTTGGCCACACTATAAATCTCATCTCCAAAGTGGACCCACTCAAGTACATGGTTTCAAAAATAACACTTACAAGGTGAATGACAAAATGGGTCATGGTCTTGAAAGAATTTGGCATCCAATATATTGATAGAAAGGAAATAAAGGGGTAGTTCATTATAGATCAACTAGTTGAGGTACCCCTAGTCGATGCATACCCATTGGTAGTGGAGTTCCCTGATGAACATCTTTTCATGGTCAAAGAATAATCGACATGAAACTTGTACTTTAATGGATCTTACACATCTCATGGATCAAGAGTGATAATCCTCTTTGTCACACCTCAAGGTGACTACATCACCAAATCATTCAAATTGGGATCTCCTACACCAATAAAATTGTAGAATATGAGACCCTCATCTCGAATCTCAAAAAATCTATCACATGGGACCTTGTCCTAGTAAACCCCTATAGAAAATTCTATTGAGACTTGTTCCTTGACAAGGGTATCTTTCCCTTTTGTTATCCATGATACATGATATGGATAAGGATTATATTTTGTACTCAATTCAAAAAATTTCACCATTTCTACAGAAGCCAAATTTTTAGTGAAACTAGAGTCTATAAGAAGTTTACCTACCTTTCCTTGGCACTTAAAACTTGTCCTAAACATGTTCTTAATTTCTGGTGGTTGCTAGTTTCGTGGGGTCTGCAATTTTTTTTCCTTATCATCAGACAACTTCCTTCTTCATATTCAAGATCCTTGATGCTTTATGTTTCCTCTTGGACCAATTGTGTCCTCTATTCTCCTTGATTTCTACATCATGCCCTCTCTGGACATTTTTTGGTGTAGTTCCCAAACTAGTTTTTGTGGTAATATTTGATTTGTCCCCCATTTCTTCCTCTTGATCTACCTCTTCCAAAAGGTCTTCTATCTCTAAATCCTCCTCTAGGACTTTTTTTCACCCTATGATTTTTTTTGGTTAGACTCACCATAGGGTTTGGAACTCTATCCTCTCCAATTAGGAATTACTCTGGCCTTGTTATTAAACTCTTTCTTTACCTTGTAATTTCTTCCTCTTTTTTTGGGCTTCCACCTTTAATGCTAATTGATAGAATTTTTCAATATTATTAGAACTACAAAGGTTCATCTTGTCCTATATGTTCATCCTTAGCCATTGAAATAACTTGCCACTTTCACACTTTTAGGATTTGTGGTCTTAGACCATAGACAAAGCTTTTGCAACTCCATAGTGTAACTTCATAGATCTAGTTCTTTATGTCTTATAATTTTCTTCTCCTATAAAATTGAATTTCACAATCTTCTGGAAGGTAGGAATCTTTGACTTTGGCAATCATAAACTTCCAAGATGATATCATGTTCCTTCCTTCTTTAATCCATTCACTTTCTATGAAATTCAATAATTTTAATGTTGCACACTTCAATTTGGATTTTTTCATGCTGGACTCTCTGGTTTTAAAAAATAGCCTTGTTAGCATGTGCAAAATTTCATGGCTGTAGCATTTTCCCCTGGTCTCTGCAATGTTTTTCATGCCTCTGGCATAAGCCCTTAGCTCAAAAATTCAAAAATCTAGCCGTTATGTTCACAAACCCTTTGTTATGCCCTCGCCTTGTTCTAATTTGATGTTACTTTATTCAGGCCATTTAAAAGTCCTTTAACGCATGTGTTAAAATCGATGACCTCTTTGTCGCATGATCACGTGAACCTTTTTCATGTCTTGTGATCATGTTGCCAAAGTTTTATGTCGGCCCCCCTTGATTTATTTTCCTAAGTCTCTAACCCCCGATGGCCTTTAATATTTCCTAAGGTCCTCAGCGCCTAATTTTTCATAGAAGCCTAAGTCCTGCACTTTAATTTTTCTTATGTTCTGGCTTAATATTTTCCTAGGCCAGGTCTTCTGACAACATCTTAATCTGATGGTTGGCATAAGTTCTCATTGACTTTGTTAGAGGCTTGAGATCTTACACTAGTCGTTGATTCTCCTTTATGACAAAGCTTCTCAAATAGGTGGGTTTGTTGACATGTATGCACAAATCGTGACATCTTATTGGTCCATGTTTTAACACATTGGCAGTTGTCAGTGGGTCTTGGGTTGCTGGCTTGTCAGAGGGTCCTGACACTTGCAGTGAATCAATGGCAGGCATAAATTCTTATGAGATGTGTTAGACGTATGAGATTCTTAGACAACCATTGATTCTTTTATGTGACGTAACCTTTTCTTTCGGCATGTCCATCTGCTAGATATTCTAATTTATTGTACTATGATTGGTCGATGTTGTGTGAGCTAGACATGTTGTCAGGCGGGCCCGGTATCTCAATCAGAGGATTCCTAATCGATGATTAGCATGTAAGTGCATAGAATATTTTGAGCCCTTCAGATATTGCACCAGTCGTCCGATATTCCAAATGGCTTAATGTTCTCAGTGGGGCTATTTTCCACGTGGTGTAGGATTATTCAAATTTTATTGGATGACATGGATGATGCAGCAAGGTGGGGTCGTTGCAAGAGAGATGAGTGACAAGGACTAGATCTATGGTCGACGTAAGTTCTCATGAGTTTTGTCAGAGCTAAGAGATCTTACGCTTGTCGTCCCATTATAAGGCTTACAGAAAGTGGGTCCTATGTTAGTGTGACTGAGCATGAGCCGTGAACAAGGTAATGACAAGTGGTATAAAGTGGGCCCAGGTGGTGTCTAAGGTCTTAGCCATCTGTATAAATAAGGTTAGCATCCTGACAAAATTTAATGCCTTTTGCTCATTCATGAAATGAAATGGCAGTGATCCAAAATGATTAGAGATTTAGCAAAGAAGGGTTGCGTAATTGCTAGATATATTGGTAGAAGTAAAGAATGTTCTGTGAACTGGTGAAAAGCTTTTATCACCAATTCGTCAAATGTAACTGGGATAAGTTTATTTTCCTCCAGTTACTAGTTCGCAGTGTTAAGTGGTGAGTTAAGATTTCATTCTGTGAATAAGAAAGTTCCTTGTCGCATGGTCGTTGAGTGTAAACCTGAGGTGTCTAGTTGAGTTAAGATCATAAAAGACCATGAAAGGGAGGGATCGAATGACCATGACTTAAAGTTCATCCAGATTTGAATATAGGCCATTGATCTACCACTGGCACCATGGAAGTAGCCATTTATTTTCAAATTTGAATTTCTAAGGGTTTCTAGCGATAGTAAGTACCAGAATCTATGGTTTTAACAGCTGATTTTGATTTGTTTGGTGCCACTTACTGTTGCAGAGTGGTCCAGGGTGTTATTTGATCATCTGCAGGGGTTTTGTACTATGTGGTTTTGTGCTCAAGGTGTGTTGCAGGTGACTGAAAGGGTTGAAAATTTTTAATTTTCATATTTGCAGTACTTTCCCAGAGATCTATCATGAGTGCAAACCTTCCTCAGGCATGGTCAACTAGTTTCCATCCCTTGTAATAAATTTTGTGACCATTTTTAGTGGGTTTGGTGGCTGAAACCCTAACCCTAGTCACCTGAAGCTTGATGCATCCTCTTTGAGGATTCCAAGGTAACTAGGGGTATAAGTAGTGAAATGTTTTATTTTGTAAGGGTTCCTTCTACAAATTTTTGAAGAGAACTAGTTCCATGAAGGGTCCTTTTCCTGTAGATTTTCTCTACTTCTCTGCATATAGGGTGCTCTTTTCTCCTTTGTTGGCACAAAGAATATGATATGCATTGTAATTGATTTGTCTTATGTATGAGGATTTGGTATATTCTTACTTTCATCAAACTATCTCCATTTAAATCTTGAATTCAATAATCATACATCAAGGGTGTTTGAATTTCTATTTGCATTTCCGATGTGTTCTCAAGTGGAGTTGTATTCATATAGATAACTATTTTATGATTATTTTTCATGTATGTATGAGCTAAGGTGTCAAAGATATGTCATGCTTGTCTTTCAGTGGATCTTGGTTAATGTATTATCTATTTATGGGTCTCTTCTAAGGGGAGGGTTAAAATCCTTTGGATGGGTAATAACATACTTGACTACACAGGTGGGTTGTTAAAGTGAGGTTTGGTCATGGTGTGTGATTGATGTTAGGCATCAACACTTTGAGTACATTGTCTTCTTGTTTCATATCTATCTATTGCATATAGGGTATTTGACTCTGTGGCCCACTGGACAAGGCACTGGTCTATCAGAGATTTGGTGTATCTCAAGGGTCTCTTCAACCCAACATTAAAATTATTCAAATCAAATACCTTTCCCTTTCATGTTGGTAGTAGTAGTAGGAGGTCCATTCTAGTCTTTAGATTTATTCTATGCAAGTAGGGCTATTGCATAAGAATTTTTTTCATTGGGGTACAAGATACCTAAAGGGGTTTGAAGACTATTCCACAATAATCTATCTATAGGCCTATTGTTTATCATGAGGTGTCTTGAGTGTGCAGATAAGGCAATACCCACTTGAGTGATGTGGAGTTCAAAGAAGAAGGAGGATGTTCTATATCCTCATCAATTGGAGTATTTTATTGTCAAACTTGAGTGCTTACCCTGAGAATCAAGCCCATCCATTGATTCAAGTTTTGTCGTGCAAGGAAAAGCTCCAACAAAATGGTGATTCTACTGGGGAAATGATAAATGACAGCAAGCTTTCCTTGCTTGGCTGAATCTTCCCAGAGTCTGGTTAAATGATCAAAGAGTCCAATGGAAAAAATACATTTGTAAAATCTTCTCACTACGTGTTGAGTGGCAGCTTTGATTTCTCTATTTGATCTGTGCAGTTCTTGATAGACAGTATGATATCCTGGTGTAGTTTTGGTTGATTGGAAAAGGTACAAAGAAGAGAAAAATTTTCCTCTTCAAGGAGGTGGTGACTCTACACAACAAAGAATCTGATGGAGCTTCAGGGTGAGCTCTAGATCTGCCCTACCTTCCAGTCAACAAAGTCTTTTTCTACAAAACTCTCAGGTACTTTTCAAGGTTTAGATGTTTCCTTATTAAGTGATCATGCAGTAAGAAAAGGATAAGGTGTGAGTAGAGGTTTTCATACTTCAAGTTTTCAGTTGCATCTTTGCAAAATTGTATGGAAGTATTGCATTAAGTTTGATGGGTAAGCTTGAGGAGGAGCTTGCTTTCCTTGAGTAGGGCATCCTTAGGGATTGCATGTCATTGATGAGATTGAAAGTAGGATGTAGAAAGGACCTATCCATGTCTCTTTTCTATGATAGATTTTGGGATGTATATAATGAGCTTCTTGATGATGTTGAGTTTTTTGAATTTGAGTTCATTGGTTTATTCTTGGATCTTTATTTTCATGAGTCAACCAGTTGGTGAGATGCATTGTTGGAAGAGTATTATATATGTGTCAAAGATTGGATACTTAGTGATGATAGCCTTGGGCTTGAGGATGCACTTGGGATTATGTCCTTGAAAGCTAAGAACTAGCAATTAATGGGGGACAGGAGGTTGAGGGCATTGGCTTCTCTTTATGTTGATCATGAGGAGACCAGTAGTTCTGATGTTGATTCTCATTATGCAGAAGGTGTTAACTATGAGGCTGATTTTGAGGTCAATGCATATGAGAGTGTTGAAGATGGATCTGAGAGTGATAATGTTTCCAATTTGTCTACAGATTTTTCTTCTTTTCAATATCAGAGTTCTTGTTTCTTTTCCCAATTTCATGATGTTTTGTGTGAGTGGCAAGAATATGAATATGATGCAGATGATGATTCCTGCATTGGTTTATCCACACAAGATGATCTAAGGCCATAGGTCTCTATTCTTGTCTTGGACAAGGAAGATGTTTGCAGTAGGGGTGAAGCTGAGGAAGATGAAAGTATGGCCCAAAGTCTATTAAGCAGTGATGAGATTTCAGCACTTTTGGCTGAAGAATTTCAAAGGTATGCACCTGTTGTGGATTTTGATTTGCAGCTCCCCTATGATTTATCCTTTGATACTGATAATGAGGTTAGTGTTCAAAGTGACCTTGAGGACCCATGTATATTACAGTTCCCCTCTTGTGGTGACTCTGCAGAAGAAGAAGTTGAAGGTCAAGACAATGTGTTGTCCTGTCATAAGAATTCTATTGATGAACAAGTTTCTTGTTCAAACCCTTTTCCTTCTTTTGCTAAATATGACAGTGATGGTGATAGTGTTGAGGACTTAGTCTTCAATAGTTGGGACATAATTTCTTTTGGTGAAAATGATGATGTAGATCAATTGTTCCCCTGTCACAAAAATTTTGATGAAGACCTTCACTTGGTTCATGATACAATTCATGAAAATATCATAGAGGAACCAAGTTGCTCAGTGGCTGAAGCAATTCATGAAGGCAAATCAGAGGGTCCAAGTCCTTCTTAGCCAGGTATTTTTGTAGTAATGTAGGGTGAACAATGTGTTTTATCTTCTGATGCACTACTAGACAAAATTTTTATTTTTTCCAGTCATCATGAAGAAGTAAGAGATGTTCCTTACTTCTTGGAATATGAATATGAGTATGGTAGTCATGACTGGAAATGCATGGGTAGTGATCAGTGAAATTTTGTTCTTTAGCCCATGAATTATCACATATGTTGGCAGAAGGATGGTTATGAAATTTGCAGGTGTCTGGTTACATATGTGGATGAAAATCAGATTTTTGATTCGGGGGGGACATTGATTTTCTTTTGGTGGCCTGGGGCCACTAAATAAAATTGTATAATTTTTGTAAAATTTTGTAAATCCTTGTACAGTTGTCTTTCCCTTTCCTATTGTGTGTTTCTCTCCCTAGTTCGCTTGCTAGTTTTTTAGGTCCCTATTTTTATTTTGAGGGTGGTCTGCTATCCTAGAGATCTAGATCCTTTCTATGCCTCCAGGAGGCATACATCCCTAGATAGAGCCACTGTTAGCATGTGCAAAATTTCATGGCTGTAGCATTTTCCCCTAGTCTCTGCAATGTTTTTCATGCCTCTGGCATAAGCCCTTAGTTCAAAAATTCAAAAATCTAGCCATTATGTTCACAAACCCTTTGTTATTCCTTGGCCTTGTTCTAATTCGATGTTACTTTATTCAGGCCACTTAAAAGTCCTTTAACACGTGTTAAAATTGGTGATCTCTTTGTCATGTGATTGTGTGAACCTTTTTCATGTCTTGCAATCATGTGACTAAAGTTTTATGTCAGCCCCCCTTGATTTATTTTCCTAAGTCTCTAACCCCTAGCGGCCTTTAATATTTCCTAAGGTCCTTAGTGCCTAATTCTTCCTAAAAGCCTAAGTCCTGCACTTTAATTTTTCTTATTTTCTAGCTTAATATTTTCTTGGGCTCGGTCTTCTGACAACATCTCAATCTGACGGTTGGCGTAAGTTCTCATTGAATTTGTCAGAGGCTTGAGATCTTACGGCAGTCATTGATTCTCCTTTATGACAAAGCTTCTCAAATAGGTGGGTCCGTTGACACGTATACACAAATGGTGACATCTTATTGGTCCATGTTTTAACACATTGGTAGTTGTCAGTGGGTCCTGGGTTGCTGGCTTGTCAGAGGGTCCTGACACTTGCAGTGAATCAATGGCAGGCATAAATTCTTATGAGATGTGTCAGATGTATGAGATTTTGAGACAATCATTGATTCTTTTGTGTGACATAACCTTTTCCTTCGGTAGGTCCATCTGCCAAATATGATGATTTGTTTTACTATGATTGGTCCATGTTGTGTGAGTTGGACGTGTTGTCAAGCAGGCCCGGTATCTCAATCAGAGGATTCTTGATCGACGGTTGGCGTGTAAGTGCATAGAATCTTTTGAGCCCTTCAGATCTTGCACCAGCCATTTGATCTTCTAGGAAACTTAATGTTCTCAATTGGGCCATTTTCTAGGTGGTGCAGGATTGTTCAAGTTTTATTGGTCGACATGGATGATGTGGCAAGTTGGGGTCATTGTTAGAGAGATCAGTGACGAGGACAAGATCTATGGTCATCGTAAGTTCTCATGAGTTTTTTTAGAGCTATGAGATCTTACGCTTGTCATCTGATTATAAGGCTTATAGAAAGTGGGTCCTATGTCAGTGTGACCGAGCATGAGCCATGAATGAGGTAATGACAAGTGGCATAAAGTGGGCCCAAGTGGGGTCTAAGGTCTTAGTGGTCTAGATAAATAAGCTTAGCAGCTTGACAAAATTTAATGCCTTTCGCTCATTCATTCATGAAATGGTGGTGATCCAAAATGATTAGCAATTCAGCAAAGAAGGGTCATGTAATCACTAGATATATTGGCAGAAGTAAAGAATGTTCTACGAACTTGCGAAAACCTTTTGTCGCCAGTTTGCCAAATGTAACTAGGATAAGTTTATTTTCCTCCAGTCACTAGTTCACGGGGTTAAGTGGTGAGTTAATATTTCATTCTGTGAATAAGAAAGTTCCTTGTCGCATGGTCACTGAGTGTAAACCTAAGGTGTCTTGTTGAGTTAAGATCATAAAAGACTGTGAAAGGGAGGGATCCAATGACCACAAATTAAAGTTGATCCAGATTTGAATATAGGCATCCGATCTACCACTGGCACCTTGGAAGTAGCCATTTATTTTCAAATTTGAATTTCTGAGGGTTTTCAGCGATAGCAAGTACTAGAATTTATGATTTTAATAGCTGATTTTGATTTGTTTGGTGGCACTTGCTATTGCAGAGTGGTCCAAGGTGTTATTTGATCATTTGTAGGGGTTTTGGACTATGTGATTTTGTGCTTGAGGCATGTTGCAGGTGACTAAAAGGGTTGAAAAATTCAAATTTTCATGATTTGCAGTACTTTCCCAGAGATCTATCATGAGTGCAAATCTTTCTCAGGCATGGCTGACTAGTTTTCATCCCCTGTAATAAATTTTGTGACCATTTTTAGTGGGTTTGGTTGTTTAAACCCTAACCATAGTCACCCGAAGCTTGATGCATCCTCTTTGAGGATTCCAAGGTGAATAGGGGTATAAGTAGTGAAATGTTTTATTTTTTAAGGGTTCCTTCTTCTGCAAATTTTTTAGGAGAACTGGTTCCATGAAGGGTCCTTTTCCTGTAGATTTTCTCTACTTCTCTGCATATAGGGTGCTCTTTTATCCTTTGTTGGCTCAGAGAATATGATATGCATTGTAACTAATTTGTCTTATGTATGAGGATTCAGTATATTCTTACTATCATCAAACTATCTCCATTTGAATCTTGAATTCAATAATCATACATCAAGGGTGTTTGATTTTTCTATTTGCATTTCCCATGTGTTTGGAAGTGGAGTTGTCTTCCCAGAGATAACTGGTTTAGGATTATTTTTCATGTATGTATGAGCTAAGGTGTCAAAGATATGTCATGCTTGTCTTCCAATGGATGCTGGTTAATGTATTATCTATTTATAGGTCTCTTCTAAGGGGAGGATTAAAATCCTTTGGATGGGTAATAACATACTTGAATACATAGGTGGGTTGTTAAAGTGAGGTTTGGTCATGGTGTGTGATTGATGTTAGGCATCAACACATTGAGTACACTATCTTCTTGTTTCATAGCTATCTATTGCATATAGGGTATTTGACTCTGTGGCCCATTGGACAAGGCACTGGTCTATCAGAGATTTGGTGTATCTTAGGGGTCTCTTCAACCCAACATTAAAATCATTAAAATCAAATACCTTTCCCTTTCATGTTGGTAGTAGTAGTAGGAGGTCCATTATAGTCTTTAGATTCATTCTATGCAAGTAGGGCTATTGCATAAGAATTGTTTTCATTAGGGTACAAGATACCTAAAGGGGTTTGAAGACTATTCCACAATAATCTATCTATAGGCCTATTGTTTATCATGAGGTGTCTTGAGTGTGTAGATAAGGCAATACCCGTTTGAGTGACGTGGAGCTCAAAGAAGAAGGAGGATGTTATCTATCCTCATCAATTGGACTATTTTCTTGTCAAACTTAAGTGCTTACCCTGAGAATCAAGCCCATCTATTGATTCAAGTTTGGTCCTGCAAGGAAAAGCTCCAACAAGCCTCACATTCAAAGATATTCTCTAATGAATCTATCTAGTCTATGAATGAATTGGGGTCCATCTTCCCATTGAATACAATAAGATCAACATTTCTTCATGTTGTTCTACTGCCCATAGACTTAAGGAAATTCACAAGGTACCTTTGATCTATAGGGACTTCTTCCTCCTCCTTTTAAGGGGTGTTCTCTTCCTCACCCCTATCTTCTAATGTCCTTTCTTCCCATCTCTCAACTTGGTTTCTCAAAAATCTTATTTCTCCCCTTTATTCTTGCACTAATTTGGCAAGTTATGCATTGGTCATTCTAGGAATCTTTTGGGTCTCATCTCCATCTAAATTATGGACTAACATCTTGCCCATATCCTATCCTAGGATTTCTCCTAAATCTCTGAAACCACTTGGTGTAGAGGTGATAGTTGAAACACAATGAACCCTTAAGAAAAGGGTAGAACAATAGGATAACTCCCCCTTAAGTCTTACACCAAGGTAAAAATCACAATGTATCACTTCTCTAAAGACATTAAGTTTCTTCAACTCCTATTCAAAAGATTAGGAAAAATAAAATATTTCCAATAATCGTACCATTCCAAGGACACTTTATCTATTGGACCTAATTCAAAGGAAGTGTGAAAACATTGAACCCTTGGCATCAAGGAGTGGAAAGGGTACTAATAGTCTTGAAACACCTAATTGTAATCAGAATAGTGAGTTTCACCAACCCTTATATCCCCTAATTTCCAAATGTTTCTTTAGGCTAACTACACCTAGCTACCAACTAGTCGGTATCATAAAAGCCATCAAGGTAACTCGGTGAAAGAACACCGATGAAGAGTTTGAGATCACTTGGTGAACCAAAATAGGAACATTCCATCGAGAGCTCTAAAGCAGTTATCGAGAATTAAAAAAATTTGTAACTGAGCACCTCCCATAAGATACTAAGATATAGGGATTGATTCAAATTATTGGAACACAACAAGGGATTCATACTATGCATAATCCATAACTTTATGGAGTTTCTCCTTTCCCAGGCTTGTTCTGTACACCTAATTCCCCAAGTTAGTGGATAAACACATAGGGATGTTTAGTCTAGGGCTTAACATAAAATGTAGTTTCTTTTCTCTTCCAAGCTCATTCTTTTTGAAATATAATAATAAATTTCTATAAATTGTATTCCCAAAAATTCAATTGTGATCTTATGGTGGAATCTCAAGTTGGGGCCATTCTTTTGTGCAACCCTTGTTATTCTTCACTTTCTAGGCACCTTGTAGAGGGTTTGATCTTTCTCCCTTGTATGGATCATTCAGGTCCTCAAACCAAGTTTATTTTGAAAAGAATTTATAGGGCTACCAAATCATAGCATTAATTTGTTGATTCCAATTCAATGAGTCTACAAGCATTAAAATGCTCATTTACAAAAATAGAATAATGCATTTTATTAATGAACTCCAAATCTTTTAGCCAACAACTTCTACTACTCCATTATTTAGATTTTCTTCCAAGTATCCTCTAGGTAATTTTCAAACCCTCATAACCTTTGTGGGAGTCTATTCGATATTTTTATCAAATTGTTGCAAAATGCAACTTTTTTCCAAAAGTTGCATTTGCAACCTTTTTTGTATTTTTATAACTTTTTTCAACTTATTTTGAAAATAAGATCTAATTCTTTGTAGGGGTCCTAGATGAATCCATTAGACCTAAAAAAGCCTAAGAGCCTATCCTAGGCTATTTTGGGATCTGTTGACCAACTTTGACCAAGGGGCTTATAGTATTTTCTACCTTGTCAATTGGTCTTACAATGGGTCATTATTACATGTAATTGGTCTTCTGGACCCAAAGTTCAATTAGGACATCCTTAGACATCTCGGGACTTTGAAAGAATATTGCTAAGGTGGAGGTGCTCCTAGACCATTGTTGTAGTGGCTTATATGTGTTTGTTGCATATGTGTGTGTTTGAAATGGTTGTTACCCATTCATTCTTGGTTCTCCAAGCTTAGGGGGTGGCTTCTTATAGACCTACTTTGGGAAGTGAGCCTCCAAGGTCAAATTTGATGGATATTTTTGTCTTAAGGGTAGCCCTCAATGTATAAATTATGTTAAATAATTCCACTCCTTTGAGATAAAAAGGTTTTTTTTAAAAATCATGTATATTTCATCCTTGAAAAGATTGTAAAATGAATTGTTAAGCTTTATATTGTTATTTTCAAAGTTGAATCTATAAAAAATAAATTGGGAGAGATACATATTGTTGTTTTGTTTACAAGTTTGGAAAATTCTTTTTTTTTTTTTCTTATTGGTTGTATATAAACTTAAAAGAATTTAGATAAAGATTCATGGGAATATGAATGCATTAATTAGTGGTGTAATTTTCATTCAAATAGGTGAATGTAAAACAAAAATAAAATTATAGATTCATTTTTCTTAAAGAAAAAGCTAATTGTGTATCTTGAAGTGTTATATAGATTAGTATTGCTAATAATTTTTTTTTTTTTTTTAAATAGTTAAAAATAGACTATAAATAGATATACTCAAAAACTTTATATGGAAGCATATTTTCATACTTGCAATATTTAAACCATGTATGTATTTTTTTTAAAGAGACTTCTTTTATGTTTATAATTGTTGTTCCTTTTGGTTAAGTTCCCATAGATATGTGTGCAAGTGCATATATGTAAATATGTTAATATATATAGATTTATGAGTTAATGTCCTTTTATTTTTGTTATTAAAAAAGAAAGAAAAGCTTATTATGGATGCAGGCTACTAAGTGTGGTAAATATATATATATATATATATATATATATATATATATTTTATTTATTTATTTTTGTTTCATATTTTATTTCAAACAAAAAAAATTACTTAATAAATCTGAAAATAAAAAAACATTAAAACTAAATAGGAGATGGGAGAGAAACCCCCTCCATAAACTATTGCCAAGTTGACTATACTGATGTATATGACTTAGTATAGTGTTTTCATTAGGGAAAAAAAGTCATATAGCAGTTTGGAGTTGATGGAAAGATCAAAAATTAGCTAAGTGTTGAAGATTGGATAGTGTACCAAGTTCCTGAAGGTTAGAGCATCGGCACATGTGCGTATGACTGAGTTATGGTACGTTCCCTAGAAGATAAGTTGGTTAGACTATATTCATGCTTAGTCTATGAGTGCATGATTAGATAAGTAAGAAGGAGAAAGATACAAACAATTGAAGTTACACAGCGAGTGTGAGCTAGAGAAGAACATAGTAAGCAATAGATTGTTAGCATTTTGGGTTACAGTTATATTCTAATGATGTAAAGGCTATGCACCTATTATAATTAGGTTTTCAACATGTATATATGTTTGTTTGTAAACACACTTGAGCCAATTCATTTGGAAGTGTTGTATGTAATAAGTTTAAGGGCTGACCTAATTGTTTATCTTGTATGCGCATATAAATATGAGATGTGCCCATTGTAATCAGTATGAGAGTTGACATAGAGTTTTAATAAGTAGAGAAAAAGTGTGCGAGGAGTCTACAAGATGTATTAGAACTTTTCATGAGGTCAAAACATCAGCACATCATAGGAACTAATCAAACAAATAGTGTCACAGTGATAGTTCATCCAGCAGATATAGTGTGTATCTGAGATCAGAAGGTTGTAGCCTTCACCACTTCAGAAATGAGCTCTAGGATAGTGTGTCCACTCCCCTAATAGGGACTATTGTAAAAGAATCTTAATAGGTTCCAACCCTTGACAAGATCTATTGTACTTAATGCATTGTAAATCAACTCCTAACAGGGTTAAGGATCTTCTAACAAGTATCATAAAACACTAGTATAAAATATTAGTGGGTGTCAATTCCCATCGGGGTTTTTACCTATTTGGGTTTCCTCATAACCATATTGGTGTTATGTGTTGATTTCATGTTTCATGTTTATGTTGATGTTCATTTCAGTACTTAAACATTTAAGTTTAGTTTAAAGTATAAGTAAGAAGATAAAATACAGTGAACACTGATTCACCCGCCCCCCTTCCCTATCAATGTTCCCATTCCTAACAATTGGTATCAGATCTCTAGTCATCGGAAATGAAGTTTAAACACTTGAGGAGATCATGGAGAAAGAAAAAATGAAACATCTAAAAAGAAATCTTGAAGCTCCTCTTGAAGACCTGGACAAATTTGAAAGAGAAACTGAAGAACTAAGGGAAAAAATCAGTGATGCTCAATTAGTCATCAAAAAGCGAAGGAAAGATTCGAAAGAATGCTCTACCAGTGATCTAGGGAGAATGGTCAAGAAGCTAAATGAAGAAAATAAATCCTCAAAATAAAAACTTGAAGAATTTAATGATAAGCTGACTAACAATCAAGAAGTCTATGATGAACAGGTCAAAGAGAACCTTCAACTGAATGAAGAATTGAGGCAAGCAAACATAGAAATCTTAGAGCTAAGAAACAACAAGGAAAGCTTGGAATCTGAATTGAAAGAGGCTAAGAATCACATTGATAAATTACACACTAGTTCTGATTTGATAGAATCTTAGTTGTATGCAAGAAAAGCTAAAGGAGATACTAGCTACATTGGATACAATGAAGCACAAAATTAGATTGACAACATGTGAGAAAGAATGAATGCACAAAAAGAATCTACTAATACTAAGAAGATTGAAGATCAAACTAAAGATAATGGTAAATGACCTAAGAATGAGTGCAAGCCTATAGACCGCAATTGTTATGCATGTAACAAGCATGGACACATAGCAAGGAATTGTACAAAGGTAAGACCTTTCAATGGTTACTATTATTATTGCAATAAATTTGGTCATAGACCTATCAATTGCAAGACAAGCCAAAAGAACAGGACTCATTATCAAAGAAATTAAAATCAATCAAATATAAGAAGTTCTAAGAATGTTACATGTTAGATATGTAACTATAATGGTCACTCAGCTAAACAATGTAAGATGGTGACTCATGTCAATGCACCGAGGAATACAAGGCCTCTAGTCATTTTTCACTCTTGTAACAAGGTTAGACACATCTCAATGTTATTTAGATCAAGGATGCAAGGTCAGGAAAGCCCTAAAAAGATTGAAGAACTAGTATTGGATCTTGCAGGAGAAGTCAATTTTGTGAAAGCCTCAGAGGATGCAAGCATGATTGGTTAGAAGCAAAGAGGAATAATATTGATGAGTATGTATTGGATGCATCCATAGTGGATGCACCCTCTACATCTGGATGAATAGGCCTCAGAGTCATATGGGGAGCTAATTTATCTCTAGACCCCTGCATAGCTAGTATACTCACTCTCAGAGTATGTGCCTTTGGAATTAAGATTTTGGAGACTAAGGGAACCTTTGTGCAAGAGTGCACTAGCTAATTGTTTGTAGAATGGAAGATAGAAATTTCCAAGTGACAACCTAGTTTAGGCGACAAGCATTAATGGAAGAATTTATACCTTAAAGTACACAAAAGTTAGAAGATCTCTCATTACATTAAAATTAAGAGAGATTGAAGAGAAGAAGATCCCTTAGCAGTTGAATGAGAAGGATTGTAGTTTGATTCTTCAAGTGATTTGTTGTGCATTTGATTGATTGCAGAAACCCTAGTTTATCATGCTGATTTAGAATCTCTTGGAAACCTTTGTGAAAGTGATATACAAATGACCTAGAAGGGGCATTCTCCCACACACCTATGGGTGTGATGCATGTTGAGGACATTAGGGAATACATCTATTGTAAGAAAGAACTAGTAGGATTGGATAGATTAAGGGCGCACATGGAAACTATGCTAAAACCAGACAAAACCTTCATGGATGACTATGCATGGTGGGATAATCACCCTATAGTGGAGTATGATATGACATATGAGTTCTATGAATCAGAATGGATCAAGATTATTTTGAGTAGGATTCATGATGACCTATTTTGGATAGGTGAAGTGTCAGTCAGAATTACCAGTGGCCTAATTCATGACATGATAGGCCTCTCAAGAATAGGTGTCATCCTTCGAGTGGGTAAAGATGTGAGGAAGATTGTTGAACATACTTGCAAGTCAAGAAGTGATAAGCATGAAATAACCATAGAGCCTATTGAGCAAAATGACATCAAATTGATATCTATGATACTTGGATACAGGTTTCAACACACTAGTAGGGTAAATAGTGTGTCTACAGCCATAATTCTTGCAACCATAAGAATTGTTAACAAAAATGGAGATTTCAAACTATGTCAGATCTTGCACGCATAGCTAATTGACAACATCAAGGCAATGAAGCATGATAAAACCAAGATATTCAGGTTTGGGTCCCTAGTTATCTATAAGTACTTCCATATTGTTGGAAAGGTGTCAGATTCATATCTAGACAAGACAATTTCTACCATGCCACAGATATCCTTCAAGGAATCTACTAAGAGCACTATAAGAGACTACATGACTCTAGAATTGAAGACATTTAGAGCTAAGATGAAGATGAGGTATAGGATACCAGAGAAGATAGTTGAGAAATATAAGGATACTATTTGTTTTATGGTTGAAACAGACACAACATGCATGGAGGCAGTTGAACCTAGAACAAAGTGGATTCATCCACTTGGATATGAAGTAGATGAACAATTCTTGGAAGCATATGATCAAGTGTTTCTTTTAGCCCCTAAAGACCCTAATGAGCCAAGATGGGGAATCTATGAGGAGAAAACAAGAGAAATTGATGTAGTCTTGAACAACACAATAACAAAAAGGAAGGTTTCCATGGTTACCTTTGAGATCTTAAGAATACATGGAGTGTCTCAAGAAGACCTAGACAAAGAAAGGGAACCAAAGATTTCTTTGGAATTAGAAAGCGTAGATGCAACAAAAGTAGAATCATATGATCCTAAGCTGAAGAAAGTGAAGATTGAAAAATCTAATGAACAGAAGGGTAAAACTGATGTTACTCCTTCTGCTCCCAAAGAAACTATTGACCTTACTACTCCTCCCAAGTATAAGGAAATGTCAAAGAGGAAGAAAGAGATCAACACTGGTCATCCATCCTCAAGAGTAACAAGGAGCAAAAAGAACTCACAAGCACCTCCTGAAGTAAGTTTCAAACCTAGTCTCAGTGTGCTAAGTGAAAGAATAATTGATGAGGGAAGAATTGATCAAGTAGGAAAGTTTTATGAAAAATATAGTGAGATAGACAAATTTGAGATACACGTAATGATAGTCAAACATATGCTGAAGTTCAAGAAAATAATCATGGAACTTAATACTATAATCCCTGACAATGTATCGAACATCCTAGAATTCCAAAAGAGACAAGCCATTGAAGAGGATTTAAGGATAAGGGAAAAGATTCTAGATGACACTCTTCTAGTATGTTCTTTAGAAGAGAAATCTCTATTTTTAGATCTGGTGAAGCCACATCTCAGAAAAAAGTCAAGGAATTTACATATAATGGATAAAAACTATGATCTAGTGGCTAAGGAAATAGAGAAATCCTTTGAAAAGGTCTTTATGAATAGGCACATGTATCCAACTACTGTGCCCACAACACAAGTACCCTTAAAGGAAGCCAAGGTGGTAGAGCCCACTAATGCATTAGTGATAGGTCCTTAGGATTCAATGCCTATAGTGGAAACACAAACAAAGGTAGACAAGTCTGTGCCCATAATAGAGTCACTAAAGGATAGCACCATTATCATTGATAATGTAGAGATAGCCATGGCAGCCATGGACACTGAGTTAGACAAGTTTGAAGAGGATTTTGTGAGAACACAAGAAGCTGAAATCTTATAGAGTAACACTCCTAATCATCAAGAAGAAATTTTAATTAGGGATATAACCAATGAGAAAGAAGAGGTAAAAATAAGTGAACAAAAACATGAAACATCAGCTGAACAAATCAAGGTAAAACAAGAAGTGATGGATAGCACTCCCATCACTCCCTCAGCAACATTGTTGTAAAGTTTGACACCTAAAACAACCATTTTGGACTCATGGGGAGAAGAAGACCTGATCAAGTTCAATGTCTTAGCTATGGAGAAGGCCAAGAAGAAAAAAGTGATGAGGAATCCTCTCCTTGTAGAGTCAGTGAACATACTAAACATTTTGTTTCCTACAGACAAGAAAGTGTCCAAGGTACACTCTATTGATCATGTAAGTGCAGTCATTTCATAATTCAAAAGCAATTTCTCTAGCCTAGAAGAATCTAAATCCTTAGTTGCAGAGAAGTACTTGAAGAAGAGATTAAGTGAATTGGCTAGCAACTATACACTTGACCTGAGCTCACTAAAGGCTCATGAAGCATCCCTGAAGGACTTTGCAGCAAAGGCAAGAAAGATCATTACTGGTTGTATGAACCAAGACAAGTTAATTGGTGATCTGTACAAAAAGGTACAAGAGGTAGAAGTCATGATAGACAACATAAGGAAATTAGTAGAAGATTCATCTATTGATGTGAACATGTGCAACAATGTCTACCAAGGAAAGTTAGACAAGATTGAGAAGGAAGAAAAAGAGATGATCAAGATAAGGGCTAGGCAGATTCAGCTAAGGAATGCTCTTGCGCCCTCATTAGACATACTAAATGATGGGGCAGCTAGGATAGACTAGCTAGTCTATGCCCTGATCCTCTCTAGGATCCAAGTGTTCTTCTGACACCAGTAATGGTCTATAGGATTCCTTATTCCTCCAAGGATCCCCTGACCTACCCTAACCTGCCCACCAAGTTAAGCTATTTCATCTTCCAACATTACAAGCTTTGATCTCTAGCTACTATCCCTTACATAGGCTTATAAGGGTCTTTTGAGACTCAAATCATTTCCAAAGCTCCAACAGAGGATTTCATGAGTTCCAAGATGTTTTTAGGCCATTTGAAACCTTCTCATTAGATTGGCATGGTTGGGTCATCACCTGATTTGAGGGTTCCTTCGCAAACTAGGGCTACAAGGAAGAGGCCTAATTAGCCCTCCTTCTAGTTTCATAGGGAATTTGACACCCTTTCCTCAAAGATTCAACACACCTATTCTTAATAACATCTTCTACTAATGACCCATTCTCAAGGATTTTTGGGGTCTCAGGCTTCCAATAGGCCGTATAGCACCTGTGCCAAAATTGAGGGTTTTAAGGGTTTCTTGGTCTCTTCACTATCCTAGTCTCCAACAACACCTCTGCAAGGCTATTCAAACCTTCTCCTTCAAAAAAATACACCTTCAAACACGCTTCTTCAATTCCTAAAAAGGGAAAGTCATGGAACTCATTCCTTTTCTCTTGAGAAGACTTTGTCTGCTGACCGCTCCTAGCCGAGCACTGCCAAGCTCGCCTAGGGTTTTGTTAAACACCTACTTCCACCTGCATCTTGGGACCCTACTTTCACATATATATAGTAGGGTCTACACTATCTAATCCCAAAGTTCCATGGAGTTACCACAGTGGGGATAGGAGCTACAGGCCCTACTTCATCAGTCCCTTCAAGCTCAACAGTGGACTGTCAAACTTGTCAAGCTAAGGAAATACAATGTAAACAATCAAAACCTAATCTAGATACTGGTAAATGAAGTAAAACAAAAACAATATGATCATACAAACACAAGATAACAATAGCAACACACTACTCCAACACTTCAAGCCATTACAATGACTATTAAACATTGTTCTTGCATACACAGTCTATTGTTTCCATACATTTTCCATACATACTGATTGCCAACCTTGAAATTAGGGTCTTTAAAGTCTAATATAGGATTCCCCTTAGGATTAGAGCCTAGTAAGGGTTAGGAACCTCCTAGGTGAGTTTAGTATTTAAAATAAGAAAAGTTGCTAGCAACTTTTAGAGCAATTTTTCTTGCTCAGCAACTTGTTTTGCTCACTCCACTCCTAGGACCTTTCCTAGGTCTTTTACATGCTTGGATAATGAAAAAAACTCTCCTAACCTCTATACTAAGACTTACCAATTTCTAGAAAAGAAGTGACCTCAGGATACCAACTTGTCCAAAGTCACTGTACAACCAAGTAAGGAATTACACAACAAAAATGAAGCCCTCTACATAGGCCTTCACACACAAATGAGTCAAAAAACTCTTATTGTACTTACAACCTTCATTGAAGAAGTGGTTTTCATAACCAAAATGATTTGTGGGAGCCCTTGGAAGGATGCTCCTACACCATAGTCCCCCTCAGCACAAGTAACGCACTTTGGGGTCAAGAAGAGCCAAGTTAATCCCAAGCTTCTTAAACTATCCTTCCTCAATCTAGGTGGCTTCAGATTTAGGCTGATCTTTCCATTTTATCAGGTGCTCCATGTAAACTTGATGCCTTGTGGACTTCTTCACTCTAGATTCCAAGACCTTCTCTGCTTTGGCTGGCTTCTTCTTGGGCATTTCATTGGTGTCTATATCTTGCAGTACCTTTGGTGGAGCTGTACCTTGCTAACTGATATCTCCTTTGAATCTTTTCAGGTCTGCAACATTAAACACCAATGAGATGGCTAAGTCTGATGGCAAGTCCACTTTTTAGGCATTCTCTCCATATTTGGCTAGAACATTGCATGGGCCTACTCTCCTCATCTATAGCTTGGTGGGCATACCCTTCTACATCCTTGCTTTGCTAAGATGGACCATAACATAGTTCACAATCTGAAACTATACTTCTTTCCTCTTTTCATCCACTTTAGCTTTGAGTTTATGAGTAGACTCCAAAATGGTTTTCTTCACTTGCTCTTGAACCTCCTTGATAGTTTGAGTGAAATCTTCATCTTGTCCACTCTTCAACTCCATAGAACCTAAGTCTCTCAACTCACACACTCCTCTTGGCTATCTTCCATGTACTATCTCAAAAGGACTTCTTCTTGTGGTCCTATTTGCACTATCATTGTAAGCATATTCAGCCTGAAATATCACAAGATCCCAAGTCTACCATACTCCTTTGTCAAACACCTTCACAAGTTTCCAAGCACCCTATTCATGACCTCAGTTTGACCATGAGTTTGAGGATGGTATGTTGAACTAAAAGAAAGATTAGTTCCTAACCTTTTCCATAAGGTTTTCCAAAAATGACCCATGAACTCGATATCCCTATTTGACACAATGCTCAAAGGGAGTCCATGGATCCTAACTATCTCCTTGAAGAAGAGATGTGCTACATAGCTTGCATCATGAGTAGTTCTACATGGAATGAAATGACTCATTTTAGAGAACCTGTCAACAACAACATAGATGCTATCCATACCTGATTTGGTTTTAGGGAGTCCAACCACAAAGTCCATACTTACACACTCCCAAGGCCTATTTAGAATTGGAAAAGGTTGGTAGAGTCCTGCATTGCTTGAACCTCCTTTAGCTCTCTAGCATACTCCACACTGCTCAACATATCTCCTCACATCCCTTGCTAGCTTAGGCCAAAAGTAGTATCTCTGTACTAACTCCAATGTCTTTTTTATGCCAAAATATCCACTTAGACTACCATTGTGCTTCTCTTGAATTAGATTTTCCCTCATGGATCCTATATGTACACAAAGCTGATTACCTTTGAACAAAAATCCATTTTGAAGGGTGTAATCTACAAAATCACCATGAAAATGGTTGTCAAACTCTAGGCACACCTTTTAGGCTTGTGAGAAGTCTTCATCCTCCTCATATAAGTCTTTAAAACCTGCTATTCCAATGCTTTGCAGTTGTACCTCTTGGGTAGTCAATAACTTCCTACTCAAGGCATCTGTTACCTTGTTGAGCTGCCCTTTCTTGTGCTTGATTATGAAGGTAAAGGATTGGAGATAATCCATCCACTTCAAGTGCCTATTACTAAGCTTCTCCTGAGTGTTTATGTATCTTAAAGCCTAATTACCATTAAACACCACAAATTCTTTTGGCAAAAGGTAATGCCTCCACTTCTTGAGAGATTGTACCAATGCATACAACTCCAAGTCATAAGCTGAATACTTCTTCTTTGCCTCATTGATTTTTTCACTAAAGAATGCCATAGGCCTTCCTTCTTGACTCAATACACCCCCTACTACTACACCACTTGCATCACATTCAATGGTGAACAACTTATCAAAAGTAGGTAAGAGTAGAATTGGTTTGGTAGCTACCTCTTGCTTCAATTTTTGGAATGCTTTCTTAGTTGCCTCAGTCCACTTGAACCAGTTGTTTTTGCATGAACTCACATTTTTCTAAATTGATGGCTAAGTGATCTTCATGTAGCTTCTTCATAACCAACCTTAGGTGCTCAAGATGCTCTACTTTTGTTTTTCTATAGATGAGTATATCATCTAGATACACCACTACAAATCTGCCTGTGAAGTCCTTCAAGACCTCATTCATTAACCTCATGAAGGTTCATGGGGCATTGGTAAGCCCAAATGGCATTACAAGCCATTCAAACAATCCATCTATGGTTTTGAAAGTGGTCTTCCACTTATCACCCTCCTTGATTATGATTTGGTCATAACCACTCTTTAAATCTAGCTTGGTGAAGTACATAGCACCTCCTAAACAATCCATCAACTCTTCTATTCTAGGAATTGGGAACCTATACCTAATAGTGATCCTATTGATAGCCCTTGAGTCTATGCAAAGTCTCCATTTTCCTCCTTTCTTAGATGCTAAGACCACTGGGATAGCACATGGACTAATACTCTTCTTGATTAGCCCTTGATCCAATAATTATTGCACTTGTCTTGCCACTTCTTTGTTCTGATCAGCGGTAAGCTTGTATGCTTCTTTATTAAGCATAGATGCACCAAGTAAAAATTTTATTTGATGACTTAGGGCCCTTCTTGGAGGTAGTGTTGTAGGGGTTCCATCACTCTATATCTCTGAATTCTTTCAGTATTTTCTGCACTTCCAATGGTGTTTCTACCTGCAACTTCTTGTCTTCCTCCTTTGGCTTCACCATGATAACACATCCTATGGTCTCCTCATCTTGTAGTGCATGTAGGAACTCTTTACCACTACTAAGAAACACACTAGGTGTCTTAGAAGTTCCCTTATCATTCTCTAGTAAGGACTAAATTTTGAAAGTCCTCCCATCCTTCTTGAAAGCAATGGAGTTTTCCTCTCCATCATAGATCACCTTCTTCTCAAATTTCCATGGTCTTCCCAATAAAATATGGCATGCATCCATGGGCAAGACATCACAAAGTAATTTGTCTTTATGATGCAGGAGCATCCTGGGTGTAGGAGCAATCTTGCATCACCCAAAAATATTTCTATTTTTGTATTCAATAAGGGCTATCTTGTGCAAAGCTACTATTTATGGAAACTTTCTATTTTTAGTAAGTTGGTCTTACGATCTCGATATGTTCTAATTTTACATGTGGAGGTTCATCTCAGTCATATCAGCCTGCCAGCAAAGTTTCATGGCTAGATTAGGTCAAGTTTTGAAGATATTGAAGATTTTTGGTATTGGCAGCAGGGTACAGAAACTTTGAACTCAGTTTTGAAGGCTTTAGAGGCCCCGGGTGAGGTTGAAAATTTGGGTGACGGGCACTTTGCATTGGTCAAGCCTATAGATCACTTCATGGCATTTCCAGAATGGGGTTATAATAGCCAATTGGGTCAACGGGTGATCACTTATGGTCTTTGGAAGTTGGGTCACTTGAAATGGCGGAAAATAATTTTTCTTCAAAATTTTTGTTTGGGTTTCAAAACTCATTTTGAGCTGACTTTGATGTAATAAATTGTATAATAAAATAATTTTAAGTTTGGTCGGCCCTAAGGGCTAAATTTCTAGAACCTTCTCGGGTGGTGGAAATTTCCTATATAAAGAAGGCCCGTAATGTTGTCTAGGGCAGTTCTCGGTAGTAGATCTAGGTATTGATTCGAGGCTTTGTCCTACATAATATTGTAAGGGAATGCCCATGTCGCTTTGCATATTGTAATTCTAAAAGTTTGTAATTCCACATTTGTGGAGATAATAAGATGCCAATTTTCTGTTATTGCATATTATTGTTGTTGTTTCTCTAGTTCTGTTATGTGTTTGTGGTATTAAGAGGAGCACCCTTCATCAAGTGGTATCAGAGCAGGAGTTCTTGAGTGTGTAAATAGATCACCGACTGTGAGGGAGTTTGCACTAGGACCATGGTTAGAGTTTCAGCACGCATTGCGAAAATGCCTCCACGAAGAGAATGTGGTGGAAGAGCTAGTGCTGTGACACCTAAGGTTAGAGAGCTACAGAGACAAGTGTGAGCATTGCAAGAAGAGATTCACAGAGGAATGAATCTTAATGTCAGAGATGAAAGCGAGGATGAAGCCGAAGAAGAATATCAAGAAGGAGAAGCTGAAGTTGTGAACCAGGAGGAAGAAAGACTTTTTCGGGCGATTTCCAAGATTGGGAAAAGACCTAAGATTGAGGTTCCTACATTTTCTAGAAATCTTAACTCAGAGGAATTGATCGACTGGATCAATGAATGTGAGGAATATTTTGAGTATGAAGATGTTGAGGATCCTGATAGGGTCAAATTTGCGAAGGCCAGACTGAAAGGTCATGTGAAGATCTGGTGGCAAGAAATTCAATTGGAGTGAAATAGAAGAGGGAAAGATAAAATCACAAGATGGGATTGGATGGTGGATAAATTGAAGTGATACTTCATTCCTGTTGATTATGAGCTTGACCTACTAAAGAAAATGCAAAGTTTGAAGCAAGCAGGAAGATCTGTTCAGGAGTATACAGAAGAATTCTATCAACTCCTCATCAGAGCAGGCCATGCAGAAGCTGATAAGGAGAAATTTGCCCAATACCTTAATGGGTTAAGGCCAATCATTCAGCAGGAGTTGAATCTGGTTCGAATGAACAATATTGAGGAGGCATACTAGTTTGCCCTAAAAGTAGAGGAAAAGATGAACAAGAAGTTTGAGAGCAGACAAAATGGAAGAGGTCGTGGTGGAAGATCTGGTGGACAGTCATAAGGTGGATGAAATGAAGATCTGAAAAAGAAGGATGAGGCCAGTAGTAGCCAGAATTAGAGAGGAAACAATTCCAATCATTTCCAAAATTAGAATAATAGAGATCAGAGAGGAAGAGGAAGAGGAAGAGGAAGAGGACAAGGTTCAGGAAGAGGAGGCTTCCGTGGAACATGTTTTCATTATGCAGAAGAAGGTCATAGGGCATTTGAATGTCCTCAACACCAAGGAGGGATAGATAGGAGGAATGAAGGCTAGGCTAGAGTTGCACATGTAGATGAAGATGCCAGATCATCAAATTTTGAAGATGCTGAAAGAGGAGAAATGCTAATTAACAGAAGAGTCCTGCTGAGTGGTGAGAATGAACCTGAACAAAGGAGGAGCCTATTTCGCACTAGATGCAGGTGTGAGGGTAAATGATGTGATGTGATTATCGATAGTGGAAGCACTGACAATTTGGTGTCAGAAGAGATGGTGACAAAGTTGAAGCTCAAGAGACAAAAACACCCACATCCATATCAGATTGCCTAGGTGCAGGATGACCACAAGGTCATGGTCAGTGAACAGTGCCTAGTAAAGTTCAAGATCGGCGGGTACCAAGATGAGGTACTATGTGATATAATATCTATGGATGCATGTCATATATCATTGGGTAGACCATGGTAGTTTGATAGATGTGCTATACATGATGGTCATGCGAATACCTATTCCCTGACAAAGGATGGAGTGCGACATAAGCTAAAGCCATTGAAGGAGACTGAAGAAAAGGTATGTGGTAATGCAAGAATAACATTTTTTGATGGAATAAAATTCCTAGATGGTATGAGGCATGAGCATGTGTGTTTTTCTTTAATTCCAAAAGCTAGTAAAGAAGAAGTAGAGGATGTACCTGTAGAGGTTGTAGATTTGTTGAATGAGTTTTAGGATATTGTATCTAATAATGTACCTGATGGATTACCACCCATAAAGAGGATCAATCATCAAATGGATTTGATTCCAGGAGCCAGTTTACCAAATAAGGCAGCACACAGAATGACACCAGCAGAAAGGGAAGAGTTGAATAGACAAGTACATGAGTTGTTATAGAAGGGATTGATTTGGGAGAGCTTGAGTCCATGTGCTGTACTAGTAGTATTAGCACTAAAGAAGAATGGAGAATGGAGGATGTGTACAGATTCTAGAGCAATAAATAAGATCACAATCAAGTATAGGTTTCCATTGCCACGAATGGATGATATTATGGACTATTTGAGTGGAGCTATGTATTTCTCAAAGATAGATCTAAAGAGTGGATATCACCAGATTTGGATCAGAGAAGGAGATGAATGTGTGACTACCTTCAAGACAAAGGAAGGACTATATGAGTGGTTAGTCATGCCTTTTGGGTTAACCAATGCACCAAGCACTTTCATGCGGCTCATGAACGAGGTTCTGAAAGAATTTCTAGGTAAGTTTGTCATTGTTTACCTAGATGATATTTTGATCTTTAGCAAGACATTGGAGGATCATATGATGCATATTTGTATGGTATTTGAGAAGCTAGGAGATGAGAAATTATTTATTAACTTGAAGAAGTGTACTTTTGTGAAGAAAGAGTTAGTGTATTTGGGATTTTTAGTTTCAGCAGAAGGTCTAAAAATGGACCCAGAGAAGGTACAGGCTATCCTTGAATGGCCTACTCCAAGGAGTGCTACTGAGGTAAGATCTTTTCATGGTCTAGCTAGTTTTTACAGAAAGTTTATCAAAAATTTTAGCAGTATTTGTGGTCCCTTGACTAAGACAATGAGAGGGGATAGAAAAGAGTTTAAGTGGACTAATAGAGTAGAAAAGAGTTTTCAATTGTTCAAACAAAAAGTTACAGAACAACCTGTTTTAGCATTTCCAAATTTTAATAAGGTGTTTCAAGTAAATTGTGATGCTAGTGGTACTCCAATAGGAGCTGTTATGAGCCAAGAAGGTAAACCTGTTGTGTATTTCATTGAGAAGTTAAATGATGCCAAGAGGAAGTATTCTATTTATGATTAGGAATTTTATGCTATCGTTCAAGCATTAAAGAAGTGGAGACATTATGTACTTCCTAAAGAGTTTTTTTGTATACTGATCATCAAGCTTTGTAATATTTGAATAGTCAAGGAATGTTGAATCAGAGGCATTTGAAATGGGTTGAGTTTTTGCAAAGTTATACATTTGTTTTGAAACACAAGAGTGGAAAGTCTAATAGGGTTGCGGATGCTCTTAGCAAAAGGCAACTATTGCTGACAGAGATGCATATTGAAGTGGTTGGGTTCAAGGAACTCAAGAATTTGTATCCAGACGATCCTAATTTTGGTGGAGCTTGGAAAGCTTGTAAAGAGCCTGTTACTCTAGATAGGATGAAATGGTTGGATTTCATCATCCAGGATGATATGCTATTCAGAGGGAGTCAGTTGTGCATTCCAAGAAGTTCTATGAGGGAGAATCTCATCAAAGAGAAGCATAGTGGAGGATTGGCTGGATATTTTGGTTGTGATAAAACCCTTGCTTTGGTTGGTGAGAATTATTATTGGCCACAATTGCAGTAAGATGTGAAGAAGTTTGTACAGAGTTGCAGAGTATGTCAGATAGTGAAAGGAGTGAAGTAGAATACAGGGTTGTATTAGTCATTACCTATACCAGAGAAGCCTTGGGAGGATATTAGTATGGACTTTGTTCTTGGTTTACCAAGGACATGGTGGGGACATGATTCAATTTTTGTAGTAGTTGACAGATTTTCAAAGATGACACATTTCATTCCCTGCAAGAAGACTAATGATGATGTTCATGTAGCAGAATTATTTTTTAGAGAAGTGGTGAGACTACATGGTTTTCCAAAGACCATAGTTTCAAATCGAGATACTAAGTTTGTTGGATATATCTAGCGGACATTGTGGAAGAAGTTGAAGATAGATTTGAAGTTTAGTTCATCACATCATCCACAGACTGATGGACAGAAAGAGGTGGTGAATAGGAGTTTGGGAAATTTGCTGAGATGTTTGGTTGGACATAAGCCAACAGGATGGGATTTGATTTTACCACAAGCAAAATTTTCATACAATAATTCTGTCAATAGGAGCACAGGTAAATCACCATTCCAGATTGTATATGGAAATAGTCCAAGAAATGCATCTGAATTAAGAAAGATAGATAAAGGAGAAATAAGTAGTGCTAAAGCTGAGGATTTTTCAGAACATTTAAAGAACATCCATGAGGAGGTGAGGAAGCATATTACCAAAATGAATGTGTAGTATAAGGCTAAGGCAGATGAGATAAGGAGGCATAAGGAATTTTAGGTTGGAGATGAAGTCATGGTTCATTTGTAGAAGGAGTGATTTCTGGTTGGTACATATAACAAGTTGAAAATAAAGAAGTTTGGGCCATGTAAGATACTGAAGAAGCATGATTCAGGAAATGCATATGAGGTAGAATTACCTACTGAGTTGAAT